>PVLC010010711.1:0-49520 GCA_004027655.1 Graphiurus murinus | reverse complement strand
TTGTAATCCCAGCATTCGGGAGGCTGAGACCGGAGGATCCGGGTTCGCGGCCAGCCTCAGCTACCTAGTGAGGCACTCCGCAACTTAGTGAGACTCGGTTTCAAAATAAAGAATAAAAAATGGGGCTGGGGGTATAGCTCGGAGGTAGAATGCCCCTGAGTTCAATCCCCAGTACCGCCAAAAAAAAAAAAAAATAAAATAAAATAAAATAAAATAAAACAAAACAAAACAGAAAAAAACCCTCTTCCATTTGGAATAAAGGAAAAGAGAAAACAATGGACACTAATCCACAATATACAGCACATCCCTCTGAACAGTGGAGTGAGTTTCTTGGTCAACAAAACTAATTGCTCTTGGTCTTTTCCATGGGGAAATATCTGCTTTATTAATTGTTCTTTATGGCTATCCATGAGAAGATAGTCCATCTAGAATTGAAAATTGAAGTATCCTTCTTCCCTTTAGACATGATTTTGGGCCTAAAGATTGTCTTAGAAATTCAGCATTCCCCAATCTCTGTTTTCTAGGTGTGAGGATTCTTTGGTTCCTGGGCTTTCTGTGAGCTAGTAACCATTATTAATAATCTTGCTGACATGGTGGTGCATGCCTGTAATCTTAGCACTTGGGAGGCTGAGACAGGAGTATTGCAAGTTCAAGGCCAGTCTCAGCAACATGGGGACACCCTCAGCAACTTAGTGAAATAAATAAAAAATTAAAAAAAAACTGGGAGCAATGATGCATGCCTGTAATCCCAGTACTTGGTAGGCTGAGACAGAAAGATTACAGGTTCAAGTTCAGCCTCAGCAATTTAGTGAGACCCTTGACAACTTAGTGAGATCCTGTTTCAAAATTTAAAAAATAATAAAAATAAAATTAAAAGATTTGAGGGAAGCCGGGTGTGATGGCACATGCTTGTAATCCCAGTACTTGGGAGGCTGAGGCAGGAGGATCACAAGTTCCCAGCCAGCCTCAGCTACTTAGTGAGGTCCTCTGCAACTTAGTGAAATCCTGTTTCAAAATAAAGAATAAAAAATAGGGCTGGGGATGTAGCTCAGAGGTAGAATGCCCCTGGGTTCCATCCTTAGTACCACAAAAAAAAAAAAAAAAAAAAAAAGAATTTGAGGGTATACCTCAGAGGTGGAATGACCCTGGATTCAATCCCCAGTACTGAAAAAACAAAAACAAACAAAAAAAAATCTTCTTGAGTCTCTGTTCTTGAGTCTTTTTTTTTTTTTTTTTGGTGCTGGGGATTGAACTCAGGGGCATTCTACCTCCGAGTTACACCCCCAGCCCTATTTTTTATTCTTTATTTTGAAACTGAGTCTCACTAAGTTGCGGAGTGCCTCACTAGGTAGCTGAGGCTAGCCGCGAACCCGGATCCTCTGGTCTCAGCCTCCCGAATGCTGGGATTACAAGCATGCACCACCACGCCCAGCTCTGTTCTTGAGTCTTGAATTAGTCTTCAGAAATTATAGTTTATGTCTCCAGCATCACACTTTGACAATTCCTCTCCCCCTTCCCCGGCTTCATGGTTTCTATATTGACCTATGGTGGTGCCCAGAAGAGATTATTCCTAATTGACTCATGGCTCATTTATACTCCAGTGACTTTGGCCCTGACCATATAGTCAAAAATCCCTGGATGGTACTGGTTCCTAAGCCCCAGCCCCAAGGAGATGCTTAGGACTGGACTGAGGCAACCATTCGAGCACTCATCTGGCCAGCACCCTGCAGCTTGCTCCAGCCCTCCCTCACCCCCCGCCAGCCACGGCCTGTTATTACACTAAGGCCACATCACCGAAGGACTCCTGAGGGGAATCTTTCAGTTGACATTGAATCTATGGGCCCTTTGATAACCTCTAGAGCTTGGGGACTCTGGGCAGAGTCTTTAGCCTTCAGCAGGGTTCCTGGAGTGAATTTCTCTCCCTGGATGCAGCCCTGGTGTCCTGGATATAGGGATTAAAGAACCTTGGAAGCAGTTCTGGCTCTGCTGTGTGCTCTGATCAGACCTGGAGGCTCACCTCTGCTCAGTACAGTAGAACATGCATGTGACACCCCCTAAAAGAGGGTGCTAGGGATGTGGAGATCACAGAATGTCTTTTTTTTTTTTTTTTTTTTTGCGGTACTGGAGATTGAACTCAGGGGCATTCTACCTCCGAGCTATACCCCCAGTCCTATTTTTTATTCTTTATTTTGAAACAGGGTCTCACTAAGTTGCGGAGTGCCTCACTAGGTAGCTGAGGCTGGCCGCAAACCCGGATCCTCTGGTCTCAGCCTCCCAAATGCTGGGATTACAAGCGTGCGCCACCACACCTGGCTCACAGAATGTCTTTGATCCTTTCCAACTCCAGTTGTAATCTTGGAGCATCCACTCATCTGACTGCATGGCCTCCATCGTGACATGGCCAAATTCAACAGGGACTCAGAGGCTGTTTGTGGTCACTGAGCCTCTTCCCATGGCCAAATATGCATACGTTATACAACACAGCCTGAAATTCTTTGGGAGAGCCAAGGAAGGAGGAGACTCTTGGGACCAAGGAGCTCAGAGCCTGTGCAGACCGTGCAGCTGCCTTCCAGCCTACAGCTTGAATCTGGATTTGCCCTTTGAGCTTATAGCCTAGGCTGAGCCCGATGGAGTTTTTGCAAAAAGGTGACCGAGTCTGTGTGCTAAATGCAAACTCAGAAAAGGCAGAAAGCCACACTTCTTCTCCCTGTCCTTTGCTTCAAATGCAGCTATTATGGTGCCCTCCACCCTCCAGCAGCCTGACCCAGGCCTTTGGTCATCTGTAGGTAGGACTTTGAACTTTCAGCCTCTTGTCTCCTGTTGTCTAGCTGCCTAACAATACAGATACCCAGAAGGCAGGATGCAAGCCTAGGTCAGGCTTTTCCCAAGTGATATCTTAGGTACTAAGCAGAAAATGCAGGGGACCATGAAGAGAGACTGTAGAGTGAGCCTCAGCTTCCTGGGAAGTAACCCAGAAATGGCTTGATATAGTGGCCTCAGCACTGGGCCTCTGAGAGAAAGCCATTCTGGGCTACATTCCCTGCATTAGAATAAGACAAATCAGCTGTGGCCTCAGGACGTTGTTGCTACTCCACTGTTAGGACATGATGTTGAGATGACATTGATCACGTGTCTATTTCTTAACTCCAGTCCACCTGAAAGCAGAGTCCGAGGCAAGCATTATAATCATGACTATTCTGGGAGGTGGAAGCCCAGGCCAGCAAGGGGCAGAAGACAGGAAGTGATGCAGGATGATGCATTACACTGTGTTGATGGTAATGCATGAGTCATGAAGAGAGAGCAGGTAACATGACAGTGACAGGTTTGTTTGCTAAGCACATGGTGTTTGCAAAGAGAGCCTGTGACTTGGACCAGTTCGCCAAGGGGAGATTTCAGAAGGGATATCCAACTGTTCCTTTATCATCTGTTTTCCATTGGCCAAGGAGCACCCTACAGGGAGCTAATTTCTCTATA
This sequence comes from Graphiurus murinus, assembly GCA_004027655.1. Taxonomy (NCBI): domain Eukaryota; kingdom Metazoa; phylum Chordata; class Mammalia; order Rodentia; family Gliridae; genus Graphiurus; species Graphiurus murinus. The sequence continues at coordinate 46,046 of PVLC010010711.1, read as the reverse complement.
CTTCTCAGTTGAATCATTTGCGTCCTGGGTAGCTGTTGGGAAAGTCAGCTCCCATGGTTTGCCATGTGATATTTCTACCAAAGACATGAAAGTGGAAGGGCTACTTGGCATAAGTAGGGTGCCAACCAAGAGAGAAAGAAAGAGGCCTGGGGAACCCATGAAGATGAATGGACTTGCACTCAATACATCCCACCTTCTCCTACTGGATTCACTTATTTAACTTAGGGAGAAAAGCATTCAGGTGTGGCTTGGAGAATCAAGATCCCCCTTTTATGAAACTTCCCAATCTCTAAGCTCCAGCATCTGCCAGATTTTCCACCTCTGTGCTTTTGCTCTCAATTTCTTTAGCTTAGAAAGAGGATTTCGCTGTCACAATATACAAGATGCATCACCATCATCATCATTATTATCATTGTTATTATTTGGTACTGAGGATTGAACCCAGGGGCGTTCTACTTTCAAACTATATCCCCGAGTCCTTTTTCTTTTTTATTTTGAAGCGGGGCCTCATTAAGTTGCCTGCAACTGGCCTCGAACTTGCAATCCTCCTGTGTCAGCCTTCCAAGTAGTGGAATAAAGGAGTGTGCCACCATGCCCAGCATGAGATGCATAATTATTTGACCCTTGACACTGGATTGCTGGCTTAAAGCAGAAGGGGCAACTCTAAACAAAGCCATGCATTGTTCTGATTCTGCCAGCATGGAGGAAAGATGAACTGCAGGATCTTACTGAAAATCTTAAGAAGAAGCCAACACACTCCAACATCTAGACATTTATTTCTATTTAGTCCCTGAAATCTCCATCTTTGATTGATGTATGGCCTGCATCGCAATATAAAATAGATCACTTAACCACTCAATTTGACATCACATAACAGGGGTTTCTAATTTCCCAGCTAAGGTTGATGAGATTCCCCACTGCCTCCCCTTCACTTTAGTTGCATCAGCTCCACATTCTAGAGCCTGCTGTCTGCACACACCACTCAATTTTTGTATTTGGACTGATTCACTTGCAAGTGATTGGAACCAACACTTAAGAAGGGACCTGCGAAGTGTAGTAGCTCACTGACCTCACACAGAGCTGAATTGGGGGGCTCAAGCAAATGTTGTCAGGTTCCTCTCACTCCATCTCTCAGGGCTCTCCCTTTTAAGCTGTAGTTCCACTCTTTCTTACTAGAGAAACACTCTGTCTATATAGCGCAGACAGCTGAGTGCCAGCAGTTTCAATCTCATATCCTTTTCCCACTATGGCTTCCAAAGCAAGAGAGCTCTGAGGAAGAATATAATGATTCGCTCTACTCAGATCACAAAACTGTACATACCTGAACAAATCTCTTTGGTCAGGACAATGGAGTCCTTTGGCCAACCTGATGGGTCATGTATCCATCTCCACAGGGCAGAAGGGGGCAGAGACAGAGGTGATATTGTGACCGTCAGCCCTAACAAGGGTACTTATGAAGCATAAAGACATGCTCTGAATGACATGTAGTAATGTGTAATTTGGCCTGGCTGGAGTGTAGGATGCAGGTGTGGGGGTGATGGCAGTCAATCAGGGGCCAAATACATAAAAAAAAGGGTATAAATTTTATGTTGAGGGCAATAGGAAGCCATTGATGGTTTTTTTTATCTCACTTTTTTTTTTTTCAGTACTGGGGATTGAACCCAAAGGTGCTCAGCCCACTGAGATACACCCCCATCCCTTTTCATTGTTTTATTTTTTATTTTGATGAAGAGTCTTGCTAAGTTGCTCAGGTTGTTCTTGAACCTGTGATCCTCCTGTCTCAGCCTCCTAAGTACTATGATTACAGGTGTGCACCACCATGCCTGGCCACTGAAGGGTTTTTGTTGTTATTTTGTTCTGTTACTGAGGATTGAGCCCAGAGGCATTTACCTCCAAGCTACATCCCCAGCCCTTTTTATTTTTTATTTGTTTTGAAACCGGTCTCACTAGGTTGCTGAGGTTAGCCTCCAATTTGTGATCCTCCAGTCCCCACCTCCCAATTTCTGGATTTACATGCAAGTGCCACCACACCTGACTTGAAGGGTTTTAATAGAAGAGTGAGATGATGATCAGATTTTGGTTTTAGAAAGATCCCCCAGGCAGCTAGTTGGAGAATAGATTGAGATGTAGATTCTGAGATAAGGAGTCTAGAGAAGTAGGAGTAATATAAAGGAGAGATTGGTTTACAATAATTAAGAAAGAAAATTTAAGATATTCAAGGAATCAAGATGACCAGGATGACGGTGGACGTGCAGCTCACCATCCTCTTGCTATCATTCCCTATCACTACCTGGCCAGCAGCAAATCCGACAAGCAGAAAGGAAAGTGGTGCTTTCTCTGCCCCAGGGTTCCAAGACATACTAGAAGCAAGATGGAGGATGTGAGGGCCTTCACACTTCATCCCTTCTACCCATCACAACATACAAAGCAACTATGCCTGGATTTTCCCAAGCTTTTATTTCCTCAAAGTCTCTCTGTGGAATAAGAAGCTGCCACTGAACAAGGCCCAGTATAGGGGCTGTTTTCTTTTTTACTTCCTCTCCTTAAAAAAAAACAAAACAAAACAAATACACACACATAGAACCAGGTGTGGTGCATGCCTGTAATTTCAGAACTTGGAAGGCTGATAGGAGGATCACAGGTTTGAGGCCAGCCTCAACAACTTAATAAGACCCTGAACAATTCAGCAAGACCCTGTTTCAAAATGAGAAGTAAAACAGGGCTGGAGGTGTAACTAGGTGGTAGAATGCCTCTGAGTTTAATCCCCAGTAACACACACACACACACACACACACACACACACACACACACACACACAGCTGGAGATGTAGTTCAATGGTAGAGCACTTGCCTAGGATGCATGAGGCACTGAGTTTGATTCTCAGTACTACAAAAAAATGAGAAAAAAATATATAATTTTAAGATATTTATAAGGTAAAATTGGTTATGTTTAAATGAAGATGGCCAAAGTCTAAGATATTTCCTTCTCTGAAATCAGATTAGCCGGGCATGGTGTTGTACACTTGTAATCCCAGTACTTGGGAAGCTGAGACAGAAAGATTGTTAGTTCCTGGCCAGCCTCAGCTACTTAGTGAGGCCCTAAATGCAACTTAGTGAAACCCTCTTTCTTTTTTTTTTTTTGTTGTAGTACTGGGGATGGAACCCAGGGGCATTCTACCTCTGAGCTACACCCCCAGTTCTATTTTTTATTCTTTTTTATTTTTTATTTATTTATTTATTTTGTGGTACTAGGGATTGAACTCAGGGGCATTCTACCTCCGAGCTAAACCCCCAGCCCTATTTTTTATTCTTTATTTTGAAACAGGGTCTCACTAAGTTGCGGAGTGCCTCACTAGGTAGCTGAGGCTGGCTGAGAACCCAGATCCTCCAGTCTCAGCCTCCCAAATGCTGGGATTACAAGTGTGCGCCACCACACCCGGCTGTGAAACCCTCTTTCAAAATAAAGAATTAAAAAATAAGGCTGAGGATGTAGCTCATAAGTAGAATGCCCCTGGGTGGTTCAATCTCCAGTACCGGAAGAAAAAAAAAAAAAGGAATTCAGACTGAATAAGTTATAGATGATATTTACTAAGTTAGGAACATGAAAGAAACGCAGAGAAGATGATGGGTCTGTCTGTGAGACACCCAAGTGGAGCTATCTGAAAGGCAATTCATCCAAAAGACAACCTGAAGTTCAAGAAGTATAGGTTAGAGATACAGATTTTGGAGGCCCAGTTTACAGATGTGTGTCATTCAGGCTGATTTAAACAGAAAACATGTGTTGAAAGAGCACTAGTTGGGTCTCATGGTTGCCAGGTAGGAGACCCAAGCTTTCTGGATAGGCCGAAACAATGGGAAACCAGTTCACCAGAGGAAAGGCCCAGAACCATCAGATACCAGAATCATCCCAGCCAGAACATTGCTGCTGTTGTTAGCAGTGGACACTGGATGTCTCTACCACTGTAGCCCAGGGGCATGGGATAAAGCTGACCCTCCTGTGGCCACTGCCACTGGCATGGATTCTCCAAAGTTCTATTTCTGTCAATCACTCCAGAATCTACATTTTTGGGGACCTGTTTGGATAAGCCTACGTCATATGCGTCTGTATTACCTGATGAAGATCTGGGAAAGCAAAGATCTAACCTTTGGGGGGTCTTTGGTCCATCGCAGGAGTTGAGCTCTAAGACTTATAGGAAGAGGATTCAGATTCCAGGCAACCTAAATTTACCAAGCTCTGCTTCAGGGGGGTGCCATTGAGACCATTAGAAAGAATAAAAAGGAGAAAAAAGTATAGATTAGTTTTTTGTTTGTTTGTTTTTTGGTACTAGGGATTGAACCCAGGGACATTCTACCTCCTAGCTACATCCCTAGTCCTATTTTTTAATATATATATATATATATATATATATATATATATATATATATATATATATATATATATATTTGGTACTGGGGATTGAACTCAAGGGCATTCTACCTCCGAGCTATACCCCCAGCCCTATTTTTTATTCTTTATTTTTAAACAGGGCCTCACTAAGTTGTGGAGTGCCTCACTAGGTAACTGAGGCTGGCCGAGAACCCGGATCCTCCGGTCTCAGCCTCCCAAATGCTGGGATTACAAGTGTGCACCACTACACCCGGCTTCTTTATTTTGAAACAGGGTCTCATTAAGTTGCAGAGGGCTTCACTAAGTAGCTGAGGCTGGCCGGGAACCTGGATCCTCTGGTCTCAGCCTCCCGAATACTGAGATTACAAGCATGCGCTACCACGCCCAGCTGACTAGTTTGTTTTTATATTTAAATAGTAAATGAAGGAAAGAGATCTATTAAGGATGCTGTGAAGGAGCCACATGAGGAAGAAATGGGAAGAGGCTATGCCATTGCAGCCAACGGAGGGAAGGGTTGCAAGGAGAGGATGATCAGCAACACCAAATGACACCAAGTGGTTGAATGAGCCAAAACACTTCCAGTGGACTTGCAGTTTGGAAGTCACTTGTAACTTTGGTGAAAGTATTTTCAGTAGAGATTCTGGGGAGAGTCAGATGACACCAGATTTAAGAAATACATCAAAGGAGAGGAAGTATAGATGAAGCATATAGATTACTCCTAGAAGCTTGGCTTGAGGACAAGAAAAATTAATAGCACGTGGGATAAAAACTGGATCTTTTTAAAAAGGTGATGTTAGTTGCCAGGTGTGGTGGCACATGCCTGTAATCCCAGTAATTGGGAGACTGAGACAGGAGGATAGCAGGTTTGAAGTCACCCTCAGCTTAGTGAGGCTCTCAGCAACTTATCAAGACCCTGTTTCCAAATAAAAAATAAAAAATAGGACTGGAGTGTAGCCCAAAGATAGAAGACCCCTGGGTTCCACCTCTAGTACCACACAAAAAAAAAAAAAAAAAGTGGCGTTAGTTGACCAAATTTATGTGCTGAGATCAAAGAGGAGAGAGGCAATTTGAATATACTTGAATATATATATAGGAAGTAGATAAATGAATGAGCAAAGTTCCTGAAGAGGCAACATCAATGAAATAGAGATCACAGCCAGGCATGATGGTGCACTTGTAATCCCAGTACTTGGGAGACTGACACAGGAGGATCGCAGGTTTGCAGCCAACCTCAGCAACTTAGTGAGACTCTGTTTCAAAATAAAGAATAAAATAGGGCTGGGGATATAGCTCCGAGGTAGAATGCCATGGGTTCCATCCCCAGTACCACAAAAAAAAAAAAAAAAGAGAAAGAAAGAAAGAGAGATCGCAGTGAAGGGATTAAAGTTGAATTTGAAGGGAGACTTCTCCCCTTGTGAAATAGGAAGGATGGGACAGAGATGATGTTTGGAAGGGGCAGAAAATTGAAGTAGCTCTCTCGATCACCTTTATTTTCTCTGTGAAGCAGAATGAAGGTTTGTGGGGGGAACTAACACTCGGAAAAATTGCCAGGTACACAGAGGGTCGAGCAGAAGAGGATATGAATTTGTAGTAGCTCTATACTAGTACAAGTTCAGTTAGCTTAAGCAATTTATTCTAGATAAAGAGTGATTTGTAGAACCCCAAGGTTGGAGGTCCTCAGAAAGAGCCTGGGAAGCTGCCAGGAACTAGAAAATAGTCTCACCATTTCTAGTTTGCCTTTCTCCATTCTTGTTCTTCATAATAGATGGGCGATGGATGCAGTCCAGTTAGAATCTTCATCTCTTGGGTCTAATCCCGGATTCTCAGGAGAGAACATCTGTTTAGCACAGTTCATTAAATTGCAAACAGGACATCAGGGGAAATATAATACAAGCATGGTCCTGGGGCTTGTGAATCTGGAAAATATAATCCCCAAAGAATGGGCTCATGAGCTGGACTAACCTAAAACAGTTTCTTCCCACAAGTTCAGGACTTAGTAGTTTCCTTTATCCTGGTTTAGAATGGGAGAGTAGTGAAGGTAGATAGTTGAAATAACCATGAGTGTGATTTAAGTATTTATTTATTTTGTGGTGCCAGGGATTGAACCCAGGGGCAGTCTACCTACAAGCTATACCCCCAGCCCTATTTTATTTTATTTTTTTGGAAACAGGGTTTTGCTAACTTGCTGAAGGCCTAAGTTACTGAGGCTGGCTTTGAACCTGAGATCTTCCTATCTCAGCCTCCCCCAAGTACAGAGATTACAGGTGTGTGCCACCATGCCTGGCTTATGAGTGTGATTTTAAAGAGTAAGGTCAAGCTGGGCATGGTGGCACACTACATGTGTTGTGTAAGGTGCCATCCTAGGACCTGGGACACTGAGACAGGAGGATTGCATATTTGGTACCACCTCAGCAACTTAGCAAGACCTTGTTTCAAATTTAAAAAAATAAATAAACAAAAAGGGCTAGAGGTGTAGTCTGGAGTAGAATGTCACTGGATTCAATCTCCAGTACCAAAAAACCCCAAAGAGAGTAAAGTCAAGTATATTAACAAAAATGTGATTTAAATGACTGACTTAAGTATCTGGGATAGATAGAAAAATAACCAAGGCCAGGAAGATCCTGATAAACTAAAAGGCAGTTTAAATTCATGAAGAGTAGCTGAATTGGTGGCGTGAGATGGACGGGTTGAGGAGGGAGAATCCTGGAAAGTTATGGATTTCTGGAGTCTGACATTTCACTCATAGAGACATATGCCCTGTGTGTACCTAAAGTGCTACGTTCACACTCTCAAACATGAGTGGCTCTCAGAACCTTGATGGTGAGTTCTTTTAGGGAGTAGGGCCAACTTCTTCCCTAACTATTCTGAACTTCTGCACTCTGAAATTGGGTTAAATCCCCCACTTTTTCAAATTATTATAAGCTATGGGTGTAACAAATACAGAGACAATTTCATGATCCAGGTGAAGTGGTGAGGTGAACAGGGTTGGGGGGAGACATCAAAATGAAAAAGAGTCAGAAAGTAGAATCTAAGGATGCACAAATGTAAAAGAAAATCTTTACTGGGAAAATTCTGGTAACAGTAGGCTCAGGGGCTTTTTTGTTTTGTTTTGTTCTGTTTTGATTTGTTTTTTTGTCCACTCAGAGCCAAAGCGTTTCTTGTGTTTGTTATGTCCAGCAAAAATAGGAAGTGGGAAAGGAGAATGGGTCTAAGATAAGCCTTTTCCCACTGGTGCCAATGGAAAAGAGGGGCATGTAGGACCCTCAAGACTGATAAAGATAAATGGACATCTGGCCACCTCTAAGGTTTAAAACCATAATAACTGATAGCCAAGAGTGGTGGCACATGCTTGTAATCCCAGTACTTGGGAGCCTGAGACTAGAGGATCCAGGTTCTTGGCTAGCCTCAGCTACTTAGTGAGTCTTCTGCAACTTAGTGAGACCCTGTTTCAAAATAAAGAATAAAAAAATAGGTCTAGGGGTATAGCTTGGAGGCAGAATGCCCCTGGGTTCAATCCCCAGTACCCCCCCCAAAAAAAAACCCCACCATAATAACTACAATTATAGCTTTCATTTATTGATTACAGATGCTCCTCAACTTACGGTGGGGTTACATCTCAGTCAATGCATTATAAGCTGTAATATGGAAAGTCACAAATGGATTTAGTACAGCCAGCCTACTGAACATCATAGCTTAGCAAGTGAGCTGTAGAATGTCAGTTGTTTATCCTCCTGCCCTGTGGCTGGCTGGGCACTTTGGCTACTGCTGCCCCCACCAGGACAGATAGTAGTGCACATTACTAGCCTGGAAAAGGTTCAAGATTTAAAATCCAAACTATGGTTTTTGCTGAATAGTTATTGCATTTGAACCATCATAAATTGGAAAAATGTTAAGTCAAACCATATAATTTGAGATGATCTGTACTGCCTAATCTTAGTACTCTGCTGGTGTGTGTGTGTGTGTGTGTGTGTGTGTGTGTGTGTGTGTGAATGGATATTGAATCCAAGGCCTCATACATGCTTAGACAAATGCTCTAACGCTGAGCTACATCCCTAGCCCTTTTTATTTTATTTTCGAGATATGATCTAGCTAAGCAGCCCAGGCTGGTCTTGAACTTGTGATCCTTCTGCCTCAGCCTCCTGAACAGCTTGGATTACCAGTGTCTGCCAAGAAACCTGGCTTGCTGGTTACTTTATTTTTATTTATTTGTTTGTTTGTAGTTCTGGGGATTGAACCCAGGGCATTCTCCCTCAAACTTCACCCTAAGCCCTATTTTATTATTTTATTTTTATATCTCAGTTGCATTTTTATAACTCCCCAGTTTTTGAAGACAGTCTTTTCTGACATATATCCATATGACTTTGAGATTGCACTGAAATTGCCCATATTTGCTTGTAGTATTATTAAATGCTGATGAGAACACTCATGAACATATCGTACTTAAGCACTCCAGCATAACAGAAGTTCTTTCACCTTCCTAAACTCCTTTCACACCTAAGCCAATTTGCATTTGACATTTCGGTTACATGTGCTCATAACAAGACACCCTCAGACAACACAGAAGCCACTATACACAACTGTCCTCTCCAGACAGAATTACAGAATTTTTAGAGGCAAAGTGGCTCAACTGTGGCAAATAAGCTGACCTCCTCATGAAATAAACTAGACAAAACCCAACAAGTATTAAAGGTGCTAAAGATCAACCAATCTGTCTCTGTTGACAATCTTCTAGATATATATTATAAGTGTGTGTGAGCTAAAACCCTTCTAATGTAAATGGAGAGCTACTATGTATGGGCCATTGCGGCTCCTAAGAGGCCCAGGCAGGGTGCACAGGTGAACAGGGACACCCTGCCTGTGCTGGCCACCCACCAGCCTCCAGGTCTGGCTGGGCTGGGCCTGACCTGGGCCTCCTGGTTACTTTTTCTTCATTGCTCTATTTTGTTCTGTATTTGCTTGTTCTGCTACTTTGTAACTAGGGCAAAGCAGGGGTTTCCACTAGTCTTAAAAATGCTTACTATACCCTATGCCTTTCTGAATCAAGGATTTTTATTCATTCTGCCAATACAACTGATTCCACCTACAATCTTTAAGGTAAACAGAGGGTCAGCTGAAGGGACAGGTGGAGACTGAGCCAAAGGAACATCGTCACATTGGAGTACAGTCTGAGAACAGAAGAGCTTGGATGGGGGCGAGTGGCCTGGCATGCGACAAGGCATGATCAGCCCTAGTGGGTCTTCTCCAGGAAGGCTCAGTAGCACCTGACATACTGCTGGTACACCAGCTCAAAGTCAGAGTCGTTCCCATAATAGGGATCTTCAATAATGAGTTGTTTTTGTGGATCATAGCTTTCAAAGATTTCAGTTTTAGCTTTACAGTTTTTAACTTGATTACTTTTTCTATTCAAATCCCCGAGATTGCTTTCATCCATACACAACACATAGTCAAATGTGGCAAAGTCTTCTTTGGTAATCTGCCAGGCCGTGTGACTCATGGGGATGCCATGCTTCTTCATGAAACTCTGCCCTCAACAGTCAGGGGAGTTTCCCACTTCATATGTGGACCTGGCTGCACTGTCTGTCTTCCAATTATCTGAAACATTCTGATTAGTTACAAGTTTTCTGAAAATTGCTTCTGTAATGGGTGACCTGCAAATGTTGCCCAGACACATGAATAGCACCAGCTTGGTAACTTTCTTGACCATCTTCAAGCACCTTTTTATTTATTTTATTTTATTTTGTGGTATGGGGATTGAACCCAGGGGCATTCTACCTAGGAGATACATCCCCAGTCCTATTTTATTTTATTTATATATATATATATATTTTTTTTTTGCGGTATTGGGGATCGAATTCAGGGGCATTCTACCTCTGAGCTATACCCCCAGCCCTATTTTTTATTCTTTATTTTGAAACCGAGTCTCAATAAGTTGTGGAGTGCCTCACTAGGTAGCTGAGGCTGGCTGAGAACCCGGATCCTCTGGTCTCAGCCTCCCGAATGCTGGGATTACAAGCGTGCGCCACCACGCCTGGCTTATTTTTATTTTTTGAAACAGGTTCTTGCTAGGTTGGTGAGCGTCTCACTATTTGCTGAGGCTGTCCTCAAACCTGTGATTTTCCTGTCTCAGCCTCCCAAGTACTGGGATTACAGGTATGCACAACCATGCCCGGCTCCTATTTTATTTTTATTTATTTTTTTGAATAGCAAAGATAAGCAGTAGATAAGTTTATTAAAAATATCAGGACAAGGAAAACCTTTCTGAAAAATAATTCATTACAAGATGTCTCCTGATGATACCTTCATCAAGACAATTGCTGTAAGAATACAAACACATTATCAGGTGTTGTTTAAAATCAGCTCTGGGATCTGTTCATCTCTCAGCTGAAATCATTCTAAAGGCACATTCCCCTTAGCTGCCCTACTTTATTAGATACAAATATGGCAGCCTAAAGTACGGAGTTCCTATGACTCACATACTCCAACATCCCAAACTGTGAGGGTATTTCTGGGCCCACATGTCACTTCTCTGCCTGTGGTCTGTTTTCCACTACTCTACTTCACAACAGAAGGCTGCACATTTCTCATGTTACCAGACAAATAAGCTGTGGCAGCTAAGTCACTCCAGTGTGAGGCTCCTGCCCTGTATGTCCCCAAGAAACTCTGGCTTTGAGACTAAACCTGGGTATGTCCTTGCCTCATAGTGCTGACTAGAGTTGTCCAGTGGTTTCCTCATATATTATATGCAGATTTATAGGGTCTAAGGAGAATCACAGGAAGACAAAGTGTGTCTAAACTAAGCCCCACATGAAAGGAATAGCTTTCAGAATTGCCTTCCACTCCCACCAAGAGTGTTTGGGCTGGGATCCATCCTGGATCTTGGATGGCCTTTTGGGATCACTCTGATTCTAGAAATAGCAGAATTTCAAAACTAGAAGGGCACTGGGAGATATCTAGTCCACCCATCCACTCAGAGTAGTCATTCTTTGTGTTTAGTAATCTTGGTGGCCTTGCTTAAATACTTCCAGTGAAGAAGAATTCATTCTCTCTCCGGATGGCATTTTCAGACTTCTATAAACCCTAGAAGTTAGCAAGCATCAATAGTAAGGCCTGCCTAAATTGTATCTACATCTCTTCCCAGACACTAAAATGAACAAGCACCCAGCCCTCAAGTATACTACTTTGCCTATTTTATTTTTTATTTGGAAACAAGGTCTTGCCAAGTTGCTGAGAACCTCGCTAAATTGTAGATGCTGGCTTTGAACTTGCTATCTTCCTGTCTCATCCTCCCAAATCCTGGGATTACAGGTGTGCACCATCACACCCAGTTTTGCTGGTTACTTTAAATGTACTACTTTGAATTCTATGAAATTGCAGGCATTTGCTTATATCCTACAGAAATGGCAATTTCATACTGTTCAACCTAATACTATCTCAGTCAATGTTCACAAAAACCCTATGACAAAGATTACCGTCTACATTTCACAAATGAGAAAATAGTGGTGGCATGCTATATATAATCCCAACTCCTCAGGAGTCTGAAGCAGGAGTATCTCACAAATTCGAAGTTAGCCTGGACAACTTAGCAAGACCTTGTTTCAAAATAAAAAATGAAAAGGGCTGAGGACGCAGCTCAGTGGTAGAGTGCTTTAGCATGTAAAAAGCCATGGATTTTTTTTGTTTATAAAAATATAAACAGAGAGAGAGAGAGAGAGAGAGAGAGAGAGAGAGAGAGAGAGAGAGAGAATATTTAGATTCAGAAAGTGAAAAGTCTTCATTTTTGGCTGAAAAATCAGAAAGTGCTGAAACTATGCTTTGAACCCACATTGACTAGAAGGCCATGGTGCTTTTTATGCCGCAATTACCAAGGGAACAAATTAGTTAAATGCAAGAATTAAAGGCTCCCGAGGCGTTTTAATCTCACTTTTGAAACAGAGATTCCTGGAGTTAACAATGTTTGAGGGGGTGGACCGGCTCGGGCTCTCAGACTCTCTAGTCTAGCCGCTACCTCCAGCGAGGGGGCTCCCTCCCAGCCTACGAACAGGCAACCTAGCTTGCCTTCCCTGCGCAAGCCTCCCAACCACAGGGGGCGCCAAACGCACGCATTCTCCTCTGGAAGGCCCTCCGCGCCCCCGGAGCCCCTCTTCTTTCTCCACTCTCCCCCTCCCCGATCCACGGCGCAGGCGCCACCCCCCGCTCCGCACCCCCTCCCAAAAGCGACCCTTGCGCAGGCGCCCCTAGGCTGGCGTCGGGGGCGGAGGCGCGCCCTGGAGCAGGCCGCGCGGCGGTTGGCAGGAAGTGGGTCACGTGACCGCGATGTCGCCGCTCGAGCGTGCGCAGAGTGGCCCAGCGCGCCCGTGACGGAACGACGAGGCGTGGGTTGCGCGACCTCGCCCGCCCGGCCCGGCCCCCGCCCCTTGGCCTGCCGCTCCGCCCCCGCGGGGCGTCCCGGGCCGCTCGTCCCCTCAGCGGCGGCCGCGCGCGGCCCGGGGTCGCCGTGAGTACTCGCGAGGCTGGCCTGTGGGGCGGCCACCACGGGGACGGGGCGGGGCGGCCGGGCCGCGGGAAGGGTGCGGGGCCCGCCCCGCCACGGTCGAGGGGGATGAAGTGAGGGGCTTGGATCAGGTGGCTCTGAGGGGCGCTCCTAGGCTTGACTTGCTTCCCTCGAGCCGAGCGGCTGGCGACACAAATCCGGCACAGAGCTTCCCTGGGGAGGCAGGTGTTGGCAGTCTGGGGTCTCCAGAAGAAACCCGGAGAAGAACTGTAGCTGCTCCTCCAAGGGAGGCCTCTGGGCCTGCCCTGGCAGAGTGTTTTCAGGACCAGCCGGGTGTTCTGTGTCCGCGGGGTATCCGAGGTATCGCTAGCCTGCGGAAAATAGCCCCTCCACGACTCTTCCATTCGCTCTTTGTTTAATGGCCTAGTCCTGAGACTGGAGCGCTCGGTATGGAGTGGAGTTACCTCCTTTCCCAGGACCACAAAGCTGGGAGTCAAGCCCAGAGTTTAAAGTTGAGATCAGAGGCTTCTCTGACTAGGCATAAAATTGGCACACCGAGAAGCTCCCATGGATCTAGGGGAAAAGACCTTTGTGATCCAGATTTGAGGCTTTTTTACATTTGGTTTATTCCCCTGAAAATACTTAAAGCATTCTCTGTTCGCTGCCATCATTCAAAATAAACACGTAAGCTTAATGACACCCTTCTCTGGGCATTCTTCATGTAGTCTATATTTGGCACAACGTCTCTTGAAAGGCTCTTTTTACCTCATTTCATAAATCAGATGGGTCTTTCTTGGGTAATTCATTAACAACTTGCTTAATTAGTTATAATTTCATCACATGGAAAAGTGGATGTGATTAAGACCTGTCAAATGTCTGGTTTCACTATACTAATCTTAAGAAAGTTGCATGACTAGGCCTGAGCATTCTATGTATAACATGGAAGCTTTGAACTAGGTCATTTTTTTAGCCTGTTTTTTAAAATACTGATGATTCTGTAAATTCCATGATCTCTTTTTTTTCCACCGTCCACCTTTTAAATCCACTTTCCATCTCCCTGAAGAAGGCATTGAGATTAGAAGGAGCAAATCTTTTTCACTAAAACAGCCTGGTTTGAAAAAGCTGGTAATCTCTGAACTGTTTCTTCCCTGGAAAGGAAAAACTCCCTCTGAACTTTTTTTTTCTCCTTGTGATAGCAGCCACCAAGCCACAACAGCCTTCAAGAGATGCTAGTTTTTCTTGACTTCTACAGTGGCAGAAACCTTGAAAAAGTTGGTACTTCTGGCTTACGCTGCCATCATCCTACCACTCACCCCAAGATAACCCTGGCTGGACGTTAGTGCCTCCCTCTTTATTCCTCTGTGATCATCCAGATCAGCGCTTGACTGTTTATTTTCAAATCTCACAAGCCCAGCCCCCAGGTCTTCATTCTGGTTCTCAGCTGCTCTTGAAGGTGAATGAAGTCTTGCTTTTCAAAATCTTTTTAAAATTTTGTCTGTAGAAGTATTTTAGGTTCTTGTATATATGTTCTGTTTGGCTTAGTTATGTAGCAGAGGGCTCATTCATTAATTAGTAAATATCTTAAGGGACTGAGAACATGGTGAAAACAGTCAAGCCTCTGCTATAGGACTTGCATTCTGATGGGAGATAAACATGTTAGAATGCGGTAGGTGCTGTGGGAAAAAAATAATGGGAGAGAGTGAGTGCCTGTACATGTGTGTTGGAGTGTTGCTGTTTTATGTAGGATGTTCAAGGTGACCTTTGAACAGAGTGTGAATATCTGAATTGAAAAGCATTCCAGGAAGGGGGAACAGCAAAGTCAAAGGCTCTGTGGTAGGAATGTGCTTGCTGTGTTTGAAAAGTAATGAGGTAATTGTGGAGTCTTCACTAACCTTCCTGTTAACATTTAGTATTGACCTTCTAGGGAGAGCTTCTGTAAGAGTGCCTCTGATTTTTTTTTAACTTTTTATTATAAAAATTTCCAACAATACACAAAAAGTAGGGAGTATAAAAAGCCCTATGTATTCATCACTCAGCTTTATCATAATCAACATTGTGCCAAATTTTTTTTCATATGTTTTTCCCATTTTCTGTGTCTGTGGGTACTATAAAACAAATCTCAGATACCAGATAATTTCATCTCTGAGAACTTCAGTTATGGTTTACTTTTGCATATTGTTTTTAATGGGTCAAGCAGCACTGTCAGCTAAAGGACTGCTATGCAGTTTGTTCTCACTCTGTACCTTATATCCCTATTTGGATCAGGTAGCAGGCTTAATTTTTCTGAGGAATAGACCATAGGCCCTTGGAACATGTAAGGATCTAAAACATAGGTTCCCGAAGTGGGCCATACCACCCTGGGGGTGGGGGTGCACTGGAATAAAATATAGATAACATAAAAAAACACAAATTTGTAACTGTATCTTTCTGTTTATTCCCATAAAGAAGGTAGATTTTCAGGGGTTGCTGAGTAATTTACCAGTATGCTAAGTAAGTTTGGGAACCTGTGATCTAAAAGAATGGCTCAGATTTTATTGTGTGTCAGAATAACTTGGAGGGCTTATTAAAATAGAGATTGCTGGGCCCCAACTCTGAGGTTTCTACCTCACTAAGTCTCAGGAGGGTCCTGAGAATGAGGATTTTTAACAAGTTTCTAGGTGGTTCTGGTGTTTTAGGCCATCAGCCTGTTCAGAACCACTGACCTATAAAACCAAGTTTCAGTAGAAACGTGTTAGGGACTTAGAGCACTACTATTTGAGGTTGGAGTAGGTTAAACTGAGGTATATGCAGAGCCAGGAAGACCTAAAATAGAAATTGTTAATTCGGGCTTTATAGAATTACCTGGAGCGCCTTTAACTAATTTGATACTTAGAATCCATCCCCTTGAAATTGAACTAATTGGTTATAGGGTGCACTGTACAGTGATATGTGTTAAAAGCTCCTCAGGTGTTTACAGTATATAGCTGTACTTGTGACCTACTGATCTAAAAAAACAGAAAGCTTTTTAGCCTGCTCTTCAGGTAGCTTTGGCATCCTTTACCATTAAAGCTTCATTTATAGTTTAATAGATAAGTGTTTATTCTCTGCTGCAGTGGTGGCTTCAGTGGTGCAAAAATTGCCTGGTGTAGGGTTGGTGGTCTTTAGGATTAAAAGCAAGCAGGGGAAAAGGTTTGTGCTTTTCTATTTGTTGGGTTCATTACTGTATTTTTATCTGAGGGGTAAGTTCCAACATGACTCCAGAACATTATTTTGGCTATGACAACTCAGGCCATATTTACCTGTGGATATTCAGTGTTGTTGGGACTTTGTAAATGAGGTATGATTGTCATATAATGGCTTCTAGTAGTATTGATGTTTTAAAAGAGATAATGGTTCAATATGGAGAAATAACTAGAAGATTCTAAAGAGTCTGAATATTCCAAAACAAACTGATTAGACAGAATAGCATGGTCCTGCCAACCATCACTTTTGGCTTTGGGGTTGTTTTAGCATTATGAACTACAAAAGAGCCTTTCTCCAATCCCAACTCTCCAGTTTGTTTGTGTAGTGCTTTCATAGTTCATTATCTTTAAAGAACTACATGTAAAACTAGATGTGTATATATGCAAGGATGTCTCTTTACATGCAAGGGTCTATATATATGCATAATAAAAAAGTGTGCCTCTGTATATACCACCCAGCTATTAAGTGGTGATGAAACCAATTTTTACATACTTTTCACAGAACAGTGACTTGTTACCACAACAGCAGAGCCTGCCATCCCTAGCAGATCTCCAGTTGCTCCTGACATCATCTACTCCCTTGTCTCCCTTTGCGGACTCCTAAATGCCCATCTCATTGGCCTGGGTTCAGCTGGTGGTATGGAGGGGTGCTGCCCAGCACTGACCTGGGATTGTGTGTGACCCACTGACCCAATGGTGAGAACTAATTGCTCATCTCTCCTAAGTAATCATCCAAGAGGTAGATAAGACAACTTTTCCTGGTCCTTTTCTTCTTGCCCTATTAGAAGGTAGAGTAGCTATTTGAAGTTAAAGGAAGAAGCAATATGGAAATAGTATTACTTAGGGTATGTGTGTGTGTGTGTGTGTGTAGGTGGGTTTTCTTGGGAAGGAAGGGGAGACTACCTTAAGGGGTAGAAATGGAGTAATGAGACAAAAGAGCTTAGATATGCTTGGGAGAGCTGGGTGTATAGCTCAGTAGCAGAGTACTTGCCTAGAATGTACACAGCCATGGGTTTTACTCCTAGCACCACACAAAAGTATGCTTGGGAGATGCCTTGAGTAATGATCTCAGAAGAGGCCAGCTTATACTAGAACCCACATATGTTTATGAATCAACCTTGACATTAAAGCTTTTTGTGTCCCTCCTCCACTAGCTACCAAAACCTCAGTCATTATACAAAGACTTGAGAATGCCAAAATTCAGCTGGCATGGTGGCACACACCTGTAACCTAGTACTCGGAGGCTGAAACAGGAGAATCACAGGTTTGAGGCCAGCATGCAGTAACCCTGTTTCACAATAAAAAGAGGTGGTGTGTAGTTCAGTGGTTCAAACTCTATAGTGTATCACACACACACACACGAAGGCCACAATTCCCTACTATTTTTCTCCGTTCCATCAAGTCAGAGCTAGGTCTTGAATATGGTAAGTTTCAGGAAGCAACTGAGACTCCCAAAGGGTAAGGTGAAAGGCGTAAAGGAATTAAGGCCTCAGTAATTCTTCCTCAGGGAACTTTTTCCCATTGTTGGTGGAATCTGTTTCCCATTCTATCATCCTACCATATTCCATGGAATAACAGGGACTTAACAAAGGATTGTGTCCTTATTTCTCATCACTAGGACATCAAAGGCCAGTTCTGGAATGATGATGATTCAGAAGGAGATAATGAATCAGAGGAATTTCTCTATGGTGTTCAGGTGAGGTTACACCCTCTAAGACTCGATATTGGATGGTTTAGATTTTACTCTGTGAATATATCAGGGGTAAAAATGAGTGGAGCAGAGATGAGTGAGGATCAAGTGTTGATGTGGTCTGCTTGTGTTGTCAGAGCTCATCCCATGTCCTTGCTCTTTCTTGGGACTCATACCTGTCCCAGAGTAAATTATATCCTCTGTACATGGAGACTACTCACATGTTCTTATCTCAGAAAATGATTTTTTTCTGGCTTTTCTCACTAGTCAGAATTAATAATTAATAATTTTAATTATTAAAATTCTAATAATTAATTTTAATTATTAAAATGAAGTAATTAAATCTTAAAATATCACTCTACTGGCAGTTGCTTACTGTCATAGCTATCCAGGGTATAATCCTGAGCAAAAATTCTCAGATTATAAGATTGCTTTTCAGGTAGAACTGATCTGAATTAAAAATCTATAATCTTTAGCCTGTTCTGAGTTTTCATAGAAGGTCAAGGATCAAGAGGAAAAGCTAGGTATTTAAGAATGTGAACTCCTCAACAAGGCCTACATTTGGTCTGCTGAAACTTAGAGTGGTGCTATGGGGGTAGACTTGTCAATGAAATCTCTAGCTAAGGCTATCACCAGGAACCCCTTCACATAAGTGGCTTTCACTTCTGTACAGCTGCTGTTTGGTTTCCTCAGTTCCTGATGTCTCTTCATGTTCTTTTTATTTTCATCTCTCTCTTTCCCCCTTTGTCTTTTTCCATCTCTCCTACTTCAAACACTTTTGTTGCTATATTAGGGGAGCTGTGCAGCTGACCTGTATCGACACCCACAGCTTGATGCAGACATTGAAGCCGTGAAGGAGATCTACAGTGAGAACTCTGTATCCATCAGGTGGGACCCCACTTCAGTATGGCAGGGGAGCAAGCCACTTCTTTCTGAGTTGCTAAAAGGCTAGAGGTTTTTTCCTTTTAATGGTATACTAAGGGAATAAATGATGAGTTTAATGATAGAAGTTTCTCAGAATGCTTAAGCTTGGCTGACAGGAGGGATTAGGAAGTTACTTTTCTTAGAAGTTTCCTCTTATCCAGATGCAGTGGTCTGTGCCTGTAATCTCAGCTGTTTGGGAAGTTGAGGCAAGAGTGTGAAGTCAGCCTTGGCAACATAGCAAGGGCCTATCTAAAGATAAAAAATAAAAGAGGGCTACAGATATAACTCAGTGGTAGAGTGCCCCTGAGTTCAATCCCTAGTACCACAAAAAAATTTTCCTTTTATCCTAAATCCCTCTAAAGCCAATAATTTCACCTTTGAGGTAAGAAGGGCTTTTGCCTGGGAGAGGACCCTGATCATGTAAGTGGCTTGTGGCTATATAGCTAAGATCCTAAATACAGGACTACCTTCTACCCTTCCCTCTCCTCTGTCCTAGGCTTAGTTCTTACTCTACCTCAGTCTCTATTTCCTTCTTTCCCCCATAATGAGACTCACCTGTGATTGCCTGTATCTCTGTAGAGAATATGGAACTATCGATGACGTGGACATTGACCTCCACATCAACATCAGCTTCCTCGATGTAAGTGGGGCTAGTACCTGCCAACAACATGTCTATCTGGACTTGTGGATTTTGTCATGTAAGCCAGGAGTCTTGTTCCTGAGTGCTGTATTTGGAGCACACATATTCTTCATCTCTGTCTTTCCTAGACCATCAGCAGACAGTGGTGTGTACTGTCATGTGCATGTGTGTGTCATACAGGGGAAACTTCAAGTCTATTCCTTTCTGTTGTAAACTTCTTTTCTTTTTTTTTTTTTTTTTTTTTAGGAGGAAGTATCTACAGCCTGGAAGGTCCTCAGGACAGAACCTATTGTATTGAGGCTGAGATTTTCTCTTTCCCAGTACCTTGATGGACCAGGTAAATGCAATGATTGGGCAAGTGGGTGCTCTAAGTGTTGTCTAATTCAAATTACTAAGTTAACTGGAATAAAGAAAAACTAGGAATAAGGCCCTTGGACTCAATTTACAGGTCAATGATATGGGATTTTCATTTTCCTGTCATTGTTATCTTCATCCCCATTTACCTGATATCTACTCCCTAATTAATGGCTTTCTTGGTTAATGAAATTGTTTCAGTCAGGTCTGGTGCACACACATGTAATCTCAGTACTTGGGAGTCTGAGACAGGAGAATTTCAGGTTCAAGACTAGCTTCAGCAACTTAGCAAGACTCTCAGCAACCTAGCAAGACCCTCTTTCGAAATAAAAAATTAAAATAGGGCTTGGGATGCAGCTCAGAGATAGAATGCCTCTGGGTTTGATCCCTGGTACCAAAAAAGAGAAAAAAGAAATTGTGTTTTTTTTTTTTTAGGCTTCAAAATATTATTTATTCTTCCCCTTTCCCTCAACTTCCTATTGAAGATATTTGAAATGTATCCTCTACCTCAAAAGTTTTCTCCTCTGCATTATTGTTTAGAGTATGCAGCAGCTATTGTTTTTCGAATCTAAGGAAACTGTTCCATTGAATTGTGGCTTTGGACTCCCAGGAGGATAGAGAGAGATATGTACATACTGGGAACTTTTTCTTCTCTTTGCAGAACCATCAATTGAGGTTTTCCAGCCGTCGAATAAGGAAGGGTTTGGGCTGGGTCTTCAGTTGAAAAAGTAAGAACTTTGATCTTTTCTGGTAATGAACATCTGAGGGAAAAAGAGTTGAACATATATGTTAGTCAGCTTTCCATTACAGTGACAAAATAACTGAAATACTCAACTTAAAAGGAGGAAAGGGCCGGGCACGCTTGTAATCCCAGCATTTGGGAGGCTGAGACCAGAGGATCCGGGTTCTCGGCCAGCCTCAGCTACCTAGTGAGGCACTCCACAACTTAGTGAAACTCGATTTCAAAATAAAGAATAAAAAATAGGGCTGGGGGTATAGTTCGGAGGTAGAATGCCCCTGAGTTCAATCCCCGGTACCGAAAAAATAAAATAAAATAAAATAATAAAAATAAAAGGAGGAAAGGGCCGGGCGTGGTAGCGCACGCTTGTAATCCCAGTATTTGGGAGGCTGAGACCAGAGGATCCGGGTTCGCGGCCAGCCTCAGCTACCTAGTGAGGCACTCCGCAACTTAGTGAGACTCGGTTTCAAAATAAAGAATAAAAAATAGGGCTGGGGGTGTAGCTCGGAGGTAGAATGCCCCTGAGTTCAATCCCCGGTACCAAAAAAATAAAATAAAAAAATAAAAGGAGGAAAGGGCCGGGCGTGGTAGCACACGCTTGTAATCCCAGCATTTGGGAGGCTGAGACCAGAGGATCCGGGTTCTCGGCCAGCCTCAGCTACCTAGTGAGGCCCTCCGCAACTTAGTGAGACCCGGTTTCAAAATAAAGAATAAGAAAATAGGGCTGGGGGGATAGCTCGAAAGTAGAACGCCCCTGAGATCAATCCCCAGTACCACACACACAAAAAATAAATAAATAAAAAATAAAGGAGGAAAGTAATCAAGCATGATGGTGCACCTTATAATCTCAATACTTGGGAGGCTGAGACAGGAGGATCACAGGTTCAAGGCAAGCCTTATCAACTTAGCAAAACCCTCAGAAACTTAGTAAGATCCTGTTTCAAAATAAAAAATAAAATAAGGCTGGGGGTGTAACTCAGAGGTAGATTGCCCCTGGATTCAATCCTCAGAACCACTAAGAAGAAGAAAAGTAAAAAATGAGAAGGTGGAAGAGGAAAAGTATTTATTTATTTATTTATTTATTTATTTATTTATTTATTTATTTATTTTTGTGCTGTTGGGGATACTGGAAAATTATCCCTAGATTTCCAGCTGAGATGTCTAGGTAGGTGATAATTTAAGTAGGGATTTAAGAAGAGGAGCAGGGGCTAGGATATAGCTCAGTGGTAAAGCATTTGGATGGCATATACCAGGCCTTGGGTTTGATCCCCAGAACTTGGGGGGAAAAAAAAAAACAGGTTTGTAAGATAAAAATAGATAATCCATTTAGACATGTTTAAGGTAACTTTGGAATATGCAAGTGCAGATGCTCAATATGCAGTATGTCAATTTGGTACTTACAGGGAAGGTTAGGTATGAAGATATGCATTAGTATGTGGGTGGAAATTATAACCAGAAAATATGAGATTGCTAAAGGAGAACTTGATAGGGTGAAAAGAAAATAGAATCAAGGACAAAATACCTTTAAACACCCAGACAAATACCCACAAGACTAGCAAAGGAAGCAGCAGCACTGGAGATAAGTCAGAAAAGACAGAGAAGAATAGACAGAGAATGGTGTCACAGAAGGCAAGAGAAGACAGCTCTTGAAGGAGGGCCAGATGCCAGAGAAGATAAGAAGAGATCTTAGGAGTTTCTATTAGATTTCACATCAAGATGACAACAATTTTAGTGGAGTGGTGAAAGGTGGTAACCACAATATAGAAAGTTGAGAAGTGAATGGTTGAAAACAAAGTAGAAAGAATAAGTATGAATTGAGACATTTAGATTAGCATAAAAGGGGAACAATGTTAGGTAAACTGAAGTGCAGAAAGTTGAAATTTTTTGTAGACCTTTGGGAAACAAGATGACAGGAGTTGTAGAAGATTGATAGATTGAGATCCCTAAAGAATCAAGGGGCTGAGATCACAGAGAAATCAATCTTTTTTTTTTTTTTTTTTTTGTGGGATTGAACCCAGAGGTATACCCCCACCCTGATTTTATTTCTTGTTTGGAAATAGGATCTTGCTAGGTTGATGAGAGTCTCACTATTTGCTGAGGCTGTCCTCGAACCTATGATCTTCCTGTCTCAGCCTTCCAAGTACTGGGATTACAGGTGTGCGTCACCTTACCTGCCTGAGAAATCAGTCTTAAATGGGAGGGTAACCTTTGTCTCCAGAGAGTAGAGGGATTGAGGTAAGGGTGAAATGGAATTGGATTTTTAGTAGGATTGGAAAATTAAGAGAGCTGATAAGTGACAGATTTTTTTAATAAGTAAGAAAAGAGGTTATTGGTTGTAGGTTAATTTAGCTTGAAAAAGTTGATGTAGATAAACTAATATCAGAGAGATAGGCCTGATCAAGGGCAAGTGAAAGGATTGACAAGTCTGGTTGTCATAAATATAATTTTTAAAAACCATAAACTGAAGCCAGGCGTGGTGGTGCACGCTTGTAATCCCAGCATTTGGGAGGCTGAGACCGGAGGATCCGGGTTTTCGGCCAGCCTCAGCTACCTAGTGAGGCACTCCGCAACTTAGTGAGACTTGGTTTCAAAATAAAGAATAAAAAATAGGGCTGGGGGTATAGCTCGGAGGTAGAATGCCCCTGAGTTCAATCCCCAGTACCGCAAAAAAAAAAAAAAACCCATAAACTGTAATTTTTTTTTTCTTTTGGTATTGGTATTAAACCCAGGGCATGCTAGTCAAGCCTTTAACCATTGAGCTACATTTTCATCCCCCTTCCCCTCTTTTCTTTTTTTGTGGTACTAGGAATTGAACCCAAGGGTGCTCTACCACTGAGCTATACCCTCAACCCTTTATATTTTTTTATTTTGAAGCAAGGCCTCACTAAGTTGCTGAGGCAAACCTTAAACTTGTGATCCTCCTGTTTCAGCCTCCCACGTACTGGACTTATGGGAGTGTACCACCTTACCTGGTTCCCAACCTTTTTAAATTTTATTTTGAGACAGTCTCACTAAGTTGCCAGGGCTGGCTTCAAACTTGCGATCCTCCTGTCTCAGCCGCCCAAGTACCTGGGATTATAGGCATGTATCACCATACTCAGCGGCAAATGGCAAATTTGGAGATGTAATTTTTCACCTAATAATGTCAGTACTTGTTGTGTCCCCAGTTCTTTTCTTCACTGTTCACAAGGCAGCAGGTGGTACTCACTGCAGTCCTACTCACTGCAGTCCTACTATTTTTGTTCTGCTCTCAAATCATCCCTCACAGTAAATCTGAAGGTTCACTACCTTTGAAGATCACCTTTGAGATCTTCCTCTAAAAGCAAAGCATCTCAGAATTTTTCTGGTCCATTAGACTAGGTAATGGAAGAGGGTACTTACTCTAGGGTACAGAAGATCCTTTCAGATAGTATATTACTGTGTGCTAAGGTCATATCAAGGTCTTCAGACACACATTCCCCACTAAAACCAGCTTCATAGTCCTTGGATCTGAATTTTAAATCAGTTGTTTCTCTTAGTCCCTATTTCTTGTCCTACTATTCTTCCTGATCTTGCGTAAGCCTATTCTCTTTAATTCCTTAGGATCCTGGGTATGTTCACATCCCAACAATGGAAACATCTGAGCAACGATTTTTTGAAGACCCAGCAAGAGAAGAGGCACAGTTGGTTCAAGGCAAGTGGTACCATCAAGAAGTTCCGGGCTGGACTCAGTATCTTCTCACCCATCCCCAAGTAAGAGCTCCCCTAGAGCTGATCATCTTGTCACCTCAGTCTTGTGTTAGCCTAATGCTTATCATCTTGAATGCCTAATCTTTACTATCCTCTCCCTGGGCCCTCTAGATTCTGTACCTTTAACTACCAACACCACTCACATGGTTCTATCTTTTGTATCCTTGCTCTTCTAACACTGATCCAATGTTCATACCTTATCCTTTATGTAAAATACAATAATTCCTAGTTTATGGTAATGTATTTGGAGATACGTATGCTGATTTTATCATCTTTCCTTTCTTTGGTTCTCATCCTAATCTCTGTCCCAAGGAGGCAGAGTCAGAGAATAAGCACCAACTCCTTGCTCTTATGCAAGGGATATATTCATTTATTATCTAGGTTCTAGAAATAAATGTTGCTCCTTTTTTTTTAATCCCAGGGCTTCATTTCCCCCCACCCCTTGAGCCTCCTCAAAGCAGAAACAAACTTAGATTTGTAGCATCCCAGGCACTATTATTGACATTAGGCCCTTTACAATTATTTCGTGACAGTGTTTAACACTTAATCCCTCACTCTTAGAACAAAGAGTAAATGGAGCCAGATGTGGTGGCTCATGCCTGTAATCCCAGTATTTAGGAGGCTGAAACAGGAGAATTGCAGGTTGAAGGACAGCCTCAGCAATGTTAGGAGACTTTCAGCAACCTAGAAAGACCTTGTTTCAAAACAAAAAAATTAAAAAGGGCTCGGGCTTCAGAGAGGTAGAATGCCCGAGTTCAATCCCCAGTACCACTGGAAAAAAAAAAAGAGTAAATGGAATGGGCATCTTCTCCATGGGATCATTCCATACCTGTACTTGCTGCCATGATATAGGCTTTGCCTCTGCCTCCCCTTTGTATTTCTATCTGAAGAACATATGGATAATGACATAAAAATTCCATTGTGTGATCTCCTTTTTTGTGTTGTAGTATTAGGAATTAAACCCAGGGGCATTCTACCTCCAACCTACACTTCCAGTCCAATTTTATATGGAAACAAAGTCTAAGTTGCTGAGGCTGGCTTCAAACCTACCATCCTCCTGTCTTAACCTCCCAAGTACTGAGATTACAGGCACGTACCACCACTCCCAGCTTTGTTTTTGTTTATTTTTTTTTATTTTGTGTGTGTGTTTGTGTGTGTGTTTTCTCCTGGGGATTGAACCTAGAGGGATTCTACCTTTAAGCTACACCCCCAGCCTGATTTATTTTTATTTGGAAACAAGGTCTCGCTAGGTTGATGAGAGTCTTACTATTTCCTGAGGCTGTCCTTGAACCTGAGATCCTCCTGTCTCAGCCTCCCAAGTACTGGAATTACAGGTGTGCATCATGATGCCCGGCTCTGTTTTTTGTTTTGAAGCAGGGTCTCACTGGGTTGCTGAGAGTCTCACTACATTGCTGAGACTGTCCTTGAAACTTCGATCCTCCTGTCTCAGCCTCCTAAGTACTGGGATTACAAGTGTTTACCACCACATCCGGCTTGATCTACTTTTTTGGGACAGTGTTTGAGATTCAGTAGAACTTTCCTTAGACTTGAGTTTGTCTTTGGCTTCGATTTTTGGCCCAGGACTAACTTATTTCTTGTTCCCTTCTACAGCTCATAATGAGTCCCCAATTTTACACTTTCCTTTGCCCTCTCTCTCCAGGTCTCCCAGTTTCCCCATCATACAGGACTCCATGCTAAAAGGCAAACTGGGTGTACCAGAGCTTCGAGTTGGGCGCCTCATGAACCGTTCCATCTCTTGCACCATGAAGAACCCCAAAGTAGAGGTGTTTGGCTACCCTCCCAGCCCCCAGGCAGGTCTCCTGTGCCCCCAGCACGTGGGCCTCCCTCCCCCAGCACGGACCTCTCCTTTGGTACATGGGCTGAAGAGGGTTTTACTTGGGTATCAGGAGGGTGGGGGTGGAAATGTGTGAGTATAGCTTTTCAAAATGGGGTGGGGTATGGTTGTCCAGGTATTGTAAGTCAAACCTGACATGAGTAGATAGAATGAAATATGTGTTTTGGGGGGGGTTTTGGTACTGAGGATTGAACCCAGGGGCAATCTACCTTAGAACTACACCCCCAACACTACTTTATTTTTATTTTGAAAGAGTCTAGCTGGGTGGGGTGATTCATGCTTGTGATTCCAGTACTTGGGAGGCTGAGACAGGAAGATCACAGGTTTGAGACCAGCTTCAGCAACTTACCCTGTTTCAGCATAAAAAATAAAAAGCACTGGAGGTATAGCCCAGAGGTAGAACCCTCTTGGCTCAGTCCTCAGTACCCTACACACCAACTGCCCCCACCCCCACCCCCCACCCCCGTGCCAAAAAGAAAGGATCTAAGTTGCTGAGTTGCCGAAAGGCTCCCTAAGTTACTGAGGCTGGCCACAAACCTGGAGTTTTCTTGTCTTAGCCTCTCAAATACTGAGATTACAGGCATGTGCCACCATGCCCAGCTAGAATACTTTTTTTTTTGTAGTACTAGGGATTGAACCCAGGAGCATTCTACCTCTGAGCTACACCCCCAGCCATATTTTTTATTCTTTATTTTGAAACAGGATCTCACTAAGAAGCTGAGGCTAGCTGCAAACCCAGATCCTCTGGTCTCAGCCTCCCAAGTACTGGGGTTACAAGCATACTACCACATCTAGCTATCTAGCTGGAATACTTTTTTTTTGCAGTACTGGGGATTGAACTCAGGGGCATTCTACCTCCGAGCTATACCCCAGCCCTACTTTTTATGTCAGCCTCCCAAATGCTGGATTACAAGCATATGCCGCCATGCCTGGCTTGGAATACTTTTTTTTTTTTTTGGCAGTACTGGGGATTGAACTCAGGGGCGTTCTACCTTCGAGTTATACCCCCAGCCCTATTTTTTATTCTTTATTTTTGAAACCGGGTCTCACTAAGTTGCAAGTGCCTCACTAGGTAGATGAGGTTGGCTGTGAACCCGGATCCTCCGGTCTCAGCCTCCAAATGCTGGATTATAAGCATGTGCTACCACGCCCGGCTTGGAATACATATTTTAATAGATAAAAACTTGTATTTATCTAAACTGTCTGATGGGCTTCTCTGGTAGTAGGCCATAAAACAGTCTCGAGGAGCCGGGCGTGGTGGCGCACGCTTGTAATCCCAGCATTCGGGAGGCTGAGACCGGAGGATCTGGGTTCGCGGCCAGCCTCAGCTACCTAGTGAGGCACTCCGCAACTTAGTGAGACTCGGTTTCAAAATAAAGAATAAAAAATAGGGCTGGGGGTGTAGCTCGGAGGTAGAATGCCCTTGAGTTCAATCCCCAGTACCGCAAAAAAAAAAAAAAAAACAGTCTCGAGGTAGGCATCCCATGGAGAAATTAGGTTTGATTTTATTAGGTTATGGTTAGATTTTGGTAGTCAGCTGCTATACCTATTCTACCTACTTTGAAGAGTTTAAGGACAAGGGAGCACTTTTTCAGAACCTTTGGCAAAAACATCTAAAAATTTTTCTAGCTTTGAAATTACTTAGTCTTATTGGAGATAGGACTGAGCTATTTTAGGAGAATCCTGGGTATTGGCTTCAGAGAGGTCTGTTGAGGCCCCTGCTTCATAGGTGGTTCATGGTTCTTCTTTACTCTTTCCAGGTCAGTGGCCACTGCAAGAACATCCCCACTCTGGAGTATGGATTCCTTGTCCAGGTAGTCAAGTCTAAATCTCCTCCCTATTGTCTGACCCATCTTATCCTTTGAGATCTCCTAGTTCCCCTGTCAATTAAATATTTCTGGAGTTGTTTTGCTCCCAAAAAATATAATAATTATTGAGTGGTTAAAAGAAAATAAGGTATAGTTTCCATCCTCAAACTCACTGCAGGCTAGGTGTGGTGGTACCCTCTAATTCCAGTAGTTGGGAGGATCACAGGTTCAAGGTCAGCCTCAGCAACTTAGAGACCTTGTTTCAGAAATAAAAAGGGAATATATAGCTTGGAATGTAGCTCAGAGGTAAAATGCCCCTAGGTTCAATCCCCAGCACCAAATAAAAAAAGAAGCAGTACTTCACAGCATTATTAGGATCACATATAGGCCATTTAGGATCAGGTGCAAATGATGCACTGCAGATTTTAAGTATATGGATGTCAAGATGAGGGAGGTATTAATACTAATTTCCTTGTGATCCCCAACATCCCTTGCTCAAGTGGTCTTTAGTTTTCCTCACTCACCTCTTTCATTGCTCAGCCACAATTGATTATTTACTTCTTTTAAAAATCTCTTTATTCCTAGCTGGGCGTGGTGGTGCACGCTTGTAATCCCAGTACTTGGGAGGCTGAGACCAGAAGATCTGGGTTTCCCACCAGCCTCAGCTACTTACTGAGGTTCTCTGCAACTTAGTGAGACCCTGTTTCAAAATAAAGAATAAAAAATAGGACGGGGGGGTTATAGCTTGGAGGTAGGATGCACCTGGGTTCAATCCCCAGGACCGCAAAAAAAGAAAAATCTCTTTATTCCTTCGATGAGATATTCAGTAAATAGCCTTTACTACTGTTAATTGCTTGGTTAGCATCTATTCATGATTATAAAATTCTTTCATGGAGATTATCTTATTTCTTGTAATATTCTTATGAGAAGAATAATGTGCTACTTTATAAATGAAGAAACCAAGGCTCAGGTTAACTGACTTACCCACAGTTATACTTGGTACTAAGTAGTAGAGGTGGGATATTAACCTTGGACTTCAATACTAAAGGCCATGGCTGGTATTAGTTTTACAGTACTATGCAGATTTAACTCTGCAGTCAGGGTGTCATCTAAGTCCTAAGAATAGATCCTGCCTTAGGTTAAAGGTTAGAAGGGAGGAGGGCAGCTGGAAAAGAAGCTTAAATAAGGCCGGGCGTGGTGGCGCACGCACGCTTGTAATCCCAGCATTCGGGAGGCTGAGACCGGAGGATCCCGGTTCGCGGCCAGCCTCAGCTACCTAGTGAGGCACTCCACAACTTAGTGAGACCCGGTTTCAAAATAAAGAATAAAAAATAGGGCTGGGGGTGTAGCTCTGAGGTAGAATGCCCCTGAGTTCAATCCCCAGTACCGCCAAAAAAAAAAAAAAAAAGCTTAAATAATTTTCTGTGTCTAAAAAAAAAAATTATTTTCATATATCTATGCCTGTTTTCCAAAAGATGGAGAAATCTGTTCTCTCTCTAGATCATGAAGTATGCAGAACAGAGGATTCCAACATTGAATGAGTACTGTGTGGTGTGTGATGAACAGCATGTCTTCCAGAATGGGTCCATGCTCAAGGTATGATGGGCCCCTACTCTGTGACCCTCTTCCTCTTCCAGGGCCCCTCCATTCACTTCTCATCTCGCCTTTCTTCCTGGACCTTTGATAAAGGAAGAGTTCTGTCCATATTCCCTGAACCTCTAGAAAAATGGTCTTTCTTAAGCTGAGCGTGGTGACACATGCTTGTAATCCCAGTACTTGGGAGGCTGAGACCAGAGGATCCGGGTTTATGGCCAGCCTCAGCTACTTAGTGAGGCCCTCCACAACTTAGTTAGACCCTGTTTCAAAATAAAGAATAAAAAATAGAGCTGGGGGTATAGCTCAGAGGTAGAATGCCCCTAAGTTCAATCCCCAGTACCGAAAAAAAAAGAAAACAAATTTCAAGCCGGGCCTGGTGGTGCAAGCTTGTAATCACAGTACTTGGGAGGTTGAGACCGGAGGATCTGGGTTCCCGGCCAGCCTCAGCTACTTAGTGAGGCACTCCGCAACTTAGTGAGACCCTGTTTTAAAATAAAGAATAAAAAATAGGACTGAGGGTGTAGTGTAATCCTGCTTGGAGAAATGATGATATGAGAATGTTTTTGAGGACATAGTTCCCACTCAACATTTAAAAATAGGACTCAGAGCTAGGTGTGGTGGCACATACTTATAATCCCAGTACGTAAGGAGACTGAGACAGGAGGATCGCAGGTTCCCGGCCAGCCTCAGCTCCTTAGTGAGGCCTTCTGCAACCTAGTGAGATCCTGTTTTAAAATAAAGAATAAAAACAGAGCTGGGGGTGTAGCTCAGAGGTAGAATGCCCTTGTGTTCAATCCCCAGTACTGCAAAAAAAAAAAAAAAAATAGGAATCCGATATAGACCAAGGTGATTGTATATGACAGTGTCCTTAGGTACTCCCAAGTCTAGGTGGGTAGACATTTAACGATAAATCACAATATATGTTAAGTATATAGGAGAGATATAAACAGTGTTGTGGAAACTCAGAAGAGAACATCTGTCTATCTAAAAGGGCAGGGAAGCCTTCATAGGTAGATAACTCTCGAATGTGAGGCAGGCATTTTAATTAAGGGTTACTTGTTGATAGTTTTTCTCAACATAGAAGGCCCTGAATTCCTACCTTGTTCTAGACTTGTCTAAGATCAAGTCTCTTTCTCTCACTACATCTTATTGCATAATCCATATCACTGTCATCTATTTAATTTGTCCATTTAGCCAGCTGTCTGTACTCGTGAACTGTGCGTCTTCTCCTTCTACACACTGGGGGTCATGTCTGGAGCTGCAGAAGAGGTTGCTACTGGAGCAGAGGTATGGAAAAGGGGAAAGCAGCTGGGGAATTGGAATCAAGAAAGGTAGGAGAGCAATTTCATTCAGGGGAATTTGAGCTCCAAAAATGCTCACTAAAGTTTAAAGTTTATAAGACATATAAACTTATGTATAAAGTGAAAATGTTCATTAAGGTTTCAAGTTTATAAGACAAAAAATTAATATAATCCCAACTATTCCAGTAATTGAAATTATAGTATGTCCTTACAGTGAAAATTTTCTGCAGCTATTTATGGATAGAAAGTTGTAACATATATAAAAAAGGAAATACAAAGCTAGCCATGGTTGTGCTGCATGCCTGCAGTCTGAGTTGCTTGGGAAGCTGAGATAGGAGGATCACTTGAGCCCAGAAGTTGTGTGTACTAAGTATGCATGAAGCCCTGAGTCCAGTCTTCAGCACCAAAAAATTAAAAAAGAAGGCAAGCGTGGTGACACACACTTGTAATCCCAGTACTTGGGAGTCTGAGACAGGAGGATCACAGGTTCCTGGCCAGCCTCAGTAATGTACAAGGCCCTCCTCAACTAGTGAGACCCTGTTTCAAAGTAAAGAATAAAAAATAGGGCTGGGGGTGTAGCTCATCGGTGGAATGCCCTGGATCCAATCCCCAGTACCAAAAAAAATTATTTTCATAACAAAAATATCCAGAAGAATATACATCAAACTTAATTAGTACTTACCTGTGAGAAAATGAGATTGGAGGGTGGGGAGGAGGATGATACATATGTTTTCTTTAATCAAATATTTTTCTAATTTAAAAGCAATAAAAATATTTACTTTTAAAAATAACAGGGAGAAATGCTGTATGTCATGGCTCCCACTCTGCCCTCTTTGTTTCCTTTTTCCTAAGGTGGTGGATCTGCTGGTGGCGATGTGTAGGGCAGCTTTGGAGTCCCCTAGAAAAAGCATCATCTTTGAGCCTTACCCCTCCGTGGTGGACCCCACTGATCCCAAGACTCTGGCCTTTAACCCTAAGGTATAGTTTGCTTAGGGAGAAAGTCAGGGTGAAGAACAGAAATTGTAAGAAACAGTGGAATTCTATGGGTTGTCATTCCAGTGTATTCAACAGCTTAGAATAAGTGATAGAAGAAATAGAACACTTTTTTTTAGTTTTGTTTTTTTTGCAGTACTGGGGATTGAACCCAGAGGCATTCTACCTCAGAGCTACACCCCCTAGTCCTATTTTTTTTTTTATTCTTTATTTTGAAACAAGGTGTCACTAAGTTGCAGAGGTCCTCACTAAATAGCTGAGGCTGTCCAGGAACCCAGATCCTCAGCTCTCAGCCTCCCAAGTACTGGGATTACAAGCATGCGCCACCACTCCCAGCCAGAACACTTGTTTTCTATAAACCTTTGAACTCTAGGGTTTAGCTGTTTCAGTGAAGAAATAGCTGAGTTTGTCAGAAGAAGGAGAGAAGAGCCAGGGATAGTGGTGCACACCTGTAATTCTAGTACTTGAGAAGCTGATACAGGAGGATCACAGGTTTGAGGCCAGCCTTAGCACCTTACTGAGAGCCTATTTAAAAATAAAAAGGGCTGGGTGTATAGCTTAGAGGTAGAATGCCTCTGGTTTTATCTCCACTATGAAAAAAAGAAAAGAAAAAACAAAAGGAAGAGGGCAAATAGGAAGAATATAGCCTTTCGAGTCAGTCAGACAGTAATTCCATCTGAGGTTTAGCTGTTCCCTATTTGAATGGGGTTAGGGAACTTACTTAACCTTTCTGAACTTCAATTTTCTTATGATGTAAAACGGGGATAATATTTACTTTGTGGGTATTATAAAAATGAAAGATAATGTATGTAAAATGCCTACCACATTAGTATTCTCCAGAGAAACAGGGAGATTATTGGTTCTATTTCTCTGGAGAACTCTAATATATATAAATGAGAAAAAGAAAGAAAGAGGTTTTTGTTTTTGTTTTTCCTTTTCTTTTTGGTGCTGGGGATTGAACCCGGGGGCATTCTACCTCTGAGATACACCCCCAGTTCTATTTTTATTCTTTATTTTGAAACAGGTTCTCACTAAATTGTGAAGGGCCTCACTCAGTTTATGAGACTGACCCGCTGCCTACTGTGCTAAGAAGTCAGTAGGGCCTCACTCAGTAGCTGGGGCTGGCCTTGAGCCTACGATCCTCCTGTCTCAGCCACCCAAGTACTGGGATTACAAGTATGCGCCACCATGCTTGGCTTAAGAAAGAGTTGTATAGCCGGGCGTGGTGGCGCACGCTTGTAATCCCAGCATTCGGGAGGCTGAGACCGGAGGATCCGGGTTCGCGGCCAGCCTCAGCTACCTAGTAAGGCACTCTGCAACTTAGTGAGACTCGGTTTCAAAATAAAGAGTAAAAAATCGGGCTGGGGGTATAGCTCGGAGGTAGAATGCCCCTGAGTTCAATCCCCAGTACCGCAAAAAAAAAAAAAAAAAAAAAAAAAAAAAAGAAAGAGTTTTATTATAAGGAATTGTTCCTATGTGATTTTAGAGGCTAAGAACTCCCAACATCTACAGCCAGCCAGCTGGAGACTTTGTAGAGCCGGTGGTATGTGTAGTTCCAAAGTCTTAGTTCAGAGGCCTGAGAACCAGGAGAGCCAGCAGACTCAAGCCCCAAGAAGAACTGGTTTTGCAGTTCAGATCTGAAGATAGGAAAAAACTGATATCCCAACTCAAGCTAGTCAGGTGACCGTATGTGGTGGCCCATGCCTATAATCCCAGTACTTGGGAGGCTGAGACAGGAGGATAGCAAGTTCAACTACAGCCTCACCTAGTGGTGAGACTCTCATCAACCTAGCAAGACCCTGTTTCAAAATGAAAATTAAAAATAGTGGTAGCCAGCCGGGCGTGGTGGCGCACGCTTGTAATCCCAGCATTCGGGAGGCTGAGACAGGAGGATCCAGGTTCGCGGCCAGCCTCAGCTACCTAGTGAGGCACTCCGCAACCTAGTGAGACTCGGTTTCAAAATAAAGAATAAAAAATAGGGCTGGGGGTATAACTCGGAGGTAGAATGCCCCTGAGTTCAATCCCCAATACCGCAAAAAAAAAAAAAAAAAAAAAAAAAAAAAAAAAATAGTGGTAGCCGGGCGTGGTGGCGCACATGTGTAATCCCAGCATTTGGGAGGCTGAGACTGGAGGATCCAGGTTCGCGGCCAGCCTCAGCTACCTAATGAGGCACTCCGCAACTTAGTGAGACCCTGTTTCAAAATAAAGGATAAAAAGTAGGGCTGGGGGTATAGCTCAGAGGAAGAATGCCCCTAAATTCAATCCCCAGTACTGCAAAAAAAAAAAAATAGTGGTGAGGGTGTGGCTTGGAGGTAGAATACTCCTGGGTTCGGCCCCTAGTACACCCCCCCCCCGCCACACACACACACACACAGTCAGGAGGAATACTCTTTTACTCAAGAAATGGGGTGGGGAAGAGTTTAGCCTTTTTGTTTTATTCAGATTTTAAGGTGACTAATTTGAGATCCTTTTCCATTAGGGAGGACAATCTGTTTTACTCAGTCTGTGAATCAAAATGTTAATCTGAACCAAAAGCACCCTTATAGACATATCCAGAAGGCATGTTTGAAATGTCTAGTAGGTACCCCATGGCCCTGTCAAATTGACTTATAAAATTAACCATCATGCCAGGTGTGATGGTGCATGCTGTAATCCCAGTACTTGTGAGACTGAGACAGGAAGATCATAGATTTTAGGCCAGCCTCAGCATCTCAAGTGAGGCCCTCACAGCAATTTAGCAAGACCCTGTATCAAAATAAAATGGGAACCAAGCATGGTGGCACATGCCTGTAATCCCAGAACTTGGGAGACTGAGACAAGAAGATTACAGATTTGCAACCAGCCTCAGCAGCTTAGTGAGGCCCTACATGACTTAGTGAGATCCTGTTTCAAAATAAAGATATAAGAGCCAGGTGTGGTGGTGCATGCTTGTAATCCCAGCATTTGGGAGGCTGAGACTGGAGGATCCGGGTTCGTGGCCAGCCTCAGCTGCTTAGTGAGGCCCTCCGCAACTTAGACCCTGTTTCAAAATAAAGAATAAAAAATAGGGCTGTAGCTGTAGCTTGGGGGTAGAATGCCCCCAGGTTCCATCCCCAGTACAAAAAAAAAAAAAAAAAAAAAAAGAAAGAAAATAGAGTGAGGAGTGCATAAAATAATAATAGCTCAGAGGTAGAATACCCCTGGGTTCAATCCCTAGTACCATAACAAAAAAAGTAATGATCACAAGTATGTAGAACAGTATCTTACTATTAATGGTATTACTGTATATTAGGCACTATTCTAGGTTTGTTACATATGTTATTCAATCCTCAGAACACCTCTGTCAAGGTAGTGGGAATTATTCTCATTTGCACATTGACTGTGAGTATAGCTCAGTGATAGAGTACTTCCCTCACTTGTGTGAGGCCCTCAGTTTCCATCCTCAGCACCACAAAACAAAAACAAACAAGAAAAAAAAAAAAACTCTATTTGTAAATAGAGATGCTAAAGTTCTAAGAGGTTAAAGTAATTTACCTTATTACTTCCAGCTAGTAAGAGAGAACTATCATGTGTTCCCAGAACTGTTTACATTAAACTTGTGTTCTTTCCACGGTGTACTACTGTTTGCTTGAGCCTAAATTTTATTTATTTATTTATTTATTTTTACATCTGACTCCTTTTCATCATATCTTTCTCCTCTACTTTTCTTCATCTGATTCTTCTCTTTCCATTGATTCCCTACAGAAAAAGAACTATGAACGGCTTCAGAAAGCTCTGGATAGTGTGATGTCCATCCGAGAGATGACCCAGGTATTCTACCCTCTGTCTGTCCCCTGCCCTTTGCCTGCTCAGTTCAAGTGCCCTATTCTGCTTGAAATTTGTGAGAATGGTGTACAAATTTAGAGAAGATACTCAAATTCCTGTATTTTCTTCAGCATTCCCTCTTTAACCTTCCCAATTCTTATTCTGTTTTATTAGCTCTTTTACTCTATTCTTTTCACTCCTAGTATCTCTCTCTCTCTCTCTCTTTCTCTCTCTCTCTCTCCCTCCCTCCCTCCCTCCCTCCCTCCCTCTCTCTCTCTCTCTCTCTCTCTCTCTCTCTCTCTCTCTCTCTGTGTCTCTCTCAGCTTTTATTTTTGCTGTTAAATCCTCTTGAGTTCATATTTAATGTTTTTCCATAATTTTTAGGGAATTAGAAGTGAGGGAAAGACCTCTGCCCAAGGTTGGGGGTGGGAGGGGGCTTGGAGGTAAGGAACTAGACCCAGGGCCTACATCTTTTGTCCTTCTAGGGGTGGGGCAGCCACATGGAGCAGTGACCATCCTTTGACTCAAGGCTGTCCCTCACCAGATTTCCCCACCCCTCGTCTGCAGTCTCTGCATGAATAGACATTCATTTGTACTCACATTTACAGGTGGGCCTCTTCTCAGCAAATCCTATATATCACAGTTCATATACACATAATGTATACCTAGGAGGGATGATTTACTTACTGGAAGAACTCTGCTTTATGTAAAGATTTACTACAGTATTCCTTAGCCTAATCTTTTGGGGACATTGATTTTATTTATTTTTTATTTATAATCAACTTTTTAGGGCTGTAGGAATTGCATAAAATGAGTGAGACCCACCTGCATGTTGTTTTGTAAGCATCTTCAGTCATTTTCATATTTATTTATGAGTCTTCCCAGTCTGACCGGGGCTTCCTGGGGGTGGGAACCCCATGTCTTGTTTCCTCTAAGTGGCCTTTGATGCCTATCTTGCCCTGCACTCTGATAGTCTGTGGAAAGTGGGAGGGCTCTTACCTCTCCTGAGAGATAATCTTATGGCCATTGTTTTACAGGGCTCATATTTGGAAATCAAGAAGCAGATGGACAAACTGGATCCCCTGGCCCATCCTCTCCTGCAGTGGTATGAATAGAATGGCTTAGTCTTCCTGGGGCAGTGGGGAAAGAGGAGGGTTTTGGACATGGAACCTACACCTCTCAGAAGTGGTTTTAGCACCCTTCACAAGGTTTTAGATGGTATAGATGCTTTTTTTTGGTGTTATACTCTTGACATACCTTCCTTTAACAAGAACTCAGATCCCACAAAGAGCTCATAAATTCTGACCTGATTCCCCAAGTTTTTAAGTGTTCTATGTTTCCCAAAAGTTTGCTGTTGTGTTGTTTTTTTTTTTTTTTGTATTTTTTTCTTCTGGTACTAGGAGTTGAGCCCAGGGGTGCTTTACCACTGAGCTAGGTACTGGGCCCTTTTTTAACTTTATATTTTATTTTATTCATTTTATGGTGCTAGGGATTGAACCCAGGGGCATTCTACTTCCGAGCTACACCCTCAGCCCTATTTTATTTTTATTTTATTATATTTGGAAACAGAGTCTCAGTAGATTGTTGAAAGTCTCACTACTTGCTGAGGCTGTCCTTGCACCTTCGATTCTCCTGTTTTAGCCTCCCAAGTACTAGAATTACAGGCGTGCGCCCCCATGACCAACTTTATGTGCACCACCACACCTGAGCTATTTTTAAATTTACACATAAAAAATGTATTATTTGTCACTTACAACACAATTTTTTTGTTTGTTGGTTTTTGTGGTACTGGGGATTGAACCTAGGGGCATTCTACCTCTGAGCTCCAACCCCAGCCCGATTTTTTATTCTTTATTTTGAAACAAGGTTTCACTAAGTTGCAGAGGGCCTCACAAGTATTTGAGGCTAGCCACAAACCTGCAATCCTCCTGTCTCAGCCTCGCAAGTACTGGGATTACAAATGTGCGCCGCCACACCCAGCTCAACAGAATGTTTTGAAATATGTATGCATTGTGAAGTGGCTCAGTAGAGCTAATAAACATATTCATTACCTCACATAATTATGTTTTGGGGTCAGAACACAAAATCTGTTCTCAAAAATACAGCACATTGAGCTGGGTGTGGTGGCTCACACTTGTAATCCCAGTACTTGGGAGGCTGAGACAGGATGATCCCAGGTTTGTGGCCAGCCTCAGCAACTCAGCAACAGCCTCCGCAACTTAGTGATACCCTGTTTCAAAATAAAAAATAAAAGAGGGCTGAGGGTGGGATGTACCTCAGAGGTATATACAGCCCTGAGTTCAACCCCACATTGTATGTATGTATGTATGTGGGTGTGTGTATATATATAATCACACACACACACACACACACACACACACACACACACACACTCACTACATCATTCTTCAATATGGTCACTACCAAGAGGTTTTTTTGTGTTTTGGTACTGTGGATGGAACCCAGGGGCATTCTACCTCTGTGCTACACCCCACCCCTATTTTTGTTTTGAAACAGGGTCTCACTTGGTTGAAGAGTCTCACTTCTTGCTGAGGCTGTCCTCGAAACTGCGATCTCAGCCTCCCAAGTACTAGGATTACAGGCATATGCCACCACACCTGACTCCCAATAGGTTTTTAAGTGTCCCTTGCATGTAGGAATTAGCACTATTTGTTTCAGCTAAATTTTCTATGAAACCAAAGAGATCTGTCTCTTCTATCTCTTTTCCGTGTCCCAGCAACTCTCCTGATGATGTTAAATGTCTAGAGCCTGAAGCACTGTTACTCCTTTCAACTGCAAAGATTCTGACTATTCCCTATTGTCTTTCCTCCCTGATCATGATTTTGCGTT
This sequence comes from Graphiurus murinus, assembly GCA_004027655.1. Taxonomy (NCBI): domain Eukaryota; kingdom Metazoa; phylum Chordata; class Mammalia; order Rodentia; family Gliridae; genus Graphiurus; species Graphiurus murinus. Next base: position 7,685 of record PVLC010010711.1, on the reverse strand, counting down.
ATTTTCCTGACAGTTTTCTCCTTCTTAAGTTTGCCTTCCTCTTCCTAGTCGGCCTTTGATGTCAATATTTCTCAGTACAACAGCTTCCTCCCTCTTAAAATGAGGAATGCCCTAGCATAGACCATCCTGGGTAGCATCATAAGTACATGGAAGAAATACCAAAAATAAACTGCATCCATTATAGGAAATAGTACTTTCTTAAGTCTTCAGTGTTTTGTTTTTTGGTAGATACTGGGGGTTGAACCAAGGGATATTCTACCTCTGAGCTATACCCCCAGCCCTAACATTTTTTATTTTTAAGCAAGGTCTTGCTAGGTTTCCGAGGGTCTCGCTAAGTTGCTGAGGCTGTCTTTGAACCTGTGATTATCCTGTCTCAGCATACCAAGTACTGGGATCCCAGGTATGTGCCACTGTGCCCAACTGGCCTTAATGTTTTATGCCTTTGTTCTCTTTTATCCTTTGCCACAGCCTGTGTACAGCTTCATCTCTCTCTGACTGCTCAGGAAGTTCATCGTAGTTTCTTTCTCTGGTGTAGCTAGTAAAGTTCTATCTATTCTTCCCCATTCCTGTGAGCCTTAGACTTCCTCTGGGCTCAGGCAGGATGGCTCATGAGTTCATCCCAAGACTGAATCTCATGCATAAGTTGTCACCATCCTGAGCTAGGCATGGTGGCACACGCCTGTAATCTCAGTACTTGAGAGACTGAGACAGGAGGATCACAGGTTGGGGGACAGCTTTAACAACGTAGCAAGACTGTCAGCAACCTAGCAAGATCCTGTTTCAAAACAAAAAATTAAAAAGGGGTTTGGGGATATGACTCAGAGGTAGAATGCTCCAGGGTTCAATCCCCAGTACCACACACACAAAAGTTGTCACCTTCCTAATCCTAATTCAGACCTTTCCTTTCAGTTTTTGTTTATTTTAAAATAAGTGACTTCTTATACTCTTTCTTTGATTCCATTCTTTTCTCTCCCTGGAAGTAGTGGTCCACCTCATGTCCTTTTTTCTTTCTTTCTTTCATCCATTTTTTGACTCCCTAATAACTAGCCGGTCAGTAGCTTCCCTTTTAAATTTTTATACACAAGCCGGGCGTGGTAGCACACAGCTGTAATCCCAGTACTTATAAGGCTGAGACAGGGGGCTGGCAGGTTGGAAAACAGCATCAATAATTATTAGTGAGACTCTCATCAACATAGCAAGACCCTGTTTCAAAATAAAAATTTTAAAAATAAGCCGGGTGTGGTGGCGCATGCTTGTAATCCCAGCTTTTGGGAGGCTGAGACTGGAGGATCCGGGTTCTCAGCCAGCCTCAGCTACCTAGTGAGGCCCTCCATAACTTAGGGAGACCCTGTTTCAAAATAAAGAATAAAAAAATAGGGCTGGGGGTATAGCTCAGAGGAAGAATGCCCCTGAGTTCAATCCCCAGTACCGAAAAAAAAAAATTTAAAAATAGGTCTGGGGGTATAACTCGGAAGTAGAATGCCCCTGAGTTTAACTTCACTCCCACCTCCCCCACCCCCCCCAAAAAGCAACAAAGATTTATACACGAGCATTATTACTCAGAAGAAATATTCAATGCTGAGTGTGTTGACACATGCTTAAAATTCTAGTACTTGGGAGGTTAAGACAGGAGGGTCGCCAGTTTGAAGCCAGCCTCGGCAATATAGTGAGACCCTGTTTTCAAATAAGAAATAAAATCAGAAGCCGGATGTGGTGGCGCACGCTTGTAATCCCAGCATTTGGGAGGCTGAGACCGGAGGATCCGGGTTCTCTGCCAGCCTCAGCTACCTAGTGAGGTACTCCGCAACTTAGTGAGACTCGGTTTCAATATAAGGACATTCTGGCTTGGTCTCCCAGGGTCAGAGGAAGCCTGCTTGTTTGGGATAGACTAACCAAACCCTTATTCTATCTTTGTCCTTTTTTGTTGTTGTTGTTGTTGTTTTCCAGGATCATCTCTAGCAACAGGTCACACATTGTCAAACTACCTCTCAGCAGGGTAAGTAATCATTCTCCCTCTATATCTTTCAAGTTGAGGGGGCGCTGTACCAGCAAACTATATTAGTCCTAGATCTGCCTTTTTGGCTCTGTTCACCAACATAGTCTTTGGGCCTACGCATATTTTCCTTGTTTGGGTTAGTGCAAGCCTGATTTGTTCCCTATTCCCAACCCTTCCTTCCCTGATCTCGATTTCTGCTCTGTTTTCCTGAACCCACCCCCACCCTGGGCAGCAGCTGAAGTTCATGCACACCTCACACCAGTTCCTCCTGCTGAGCAGCCCTCCTGCCAAGGAGGCTCGGTTCCGGACCGCCAAGAAGCTCTACGGCAGCACCTTTGCCTTCCAGTGAGGAGGGTGGAGTCTGGGCAACAGTGGGTGGGGTTGGAGGGGTAGGGATAGGGTACCCTTGAGTTTGTATTACTTGTCAGCTAGTCAACAAATATTTATTAAATGCTACAGAGCATAAAAAGCCTATGACATAGTTTTATTATTAAGCTACTTAAGATGTAGTTGAAGAGATGACATTTACATGTAAAAAGATGTAATTTAAGGAACAGATTAGAAGCTATAGGTTTGAAAGGTTTGAAAAGAAATCCACAATTTATACCTAAATGGGGGAGAGAAAGAAAAGTATTAAATTTAACTTGGAGTGGTAGTACTGTCTTGTTAAAATAGAATATGAAGTCTGGACTAGAAGCCACATTTGAGATCAGTGATAAGTTTGATGGGTTTGAGATGAATTTGAAATATCAGGAGAATAGGTAAATGAAAACAACTAGTAGTTCATTCAGTATTGAGAGTTTTAGGATGTGAGCAGAAGAGAGAATGGACTGGAAATAAAGATGTAGGTTTAACCACAAACACACATCTTGCATGCCTTAACTATATCTATATGCATGTCCATCACTGGGTGTATCTGTGTCCATCTTCGTGTCCTGTTTGGGTAAGAATGGGTGGGAATGGCACTCTTGAAAGTGCTTCTGGGAACCTTATACCATGAGGTGACATGTATTTTACCCTGCCTTACAGTGGGTCCCACATTGAGAACTGGCATTCAATCCTGCGCAATGGGCTGGTCAATGCATCCTACACCAAACTGCAGGTGAGGCTGTACCCCTTTTTCCTTTCTCTCCATCCCCTCCTTACCCTATTCAGTTTTGGGGAAAGCTGCTCTAGAGTACTCAGCTGTTTTGCCTCAGTATCCTCAAGCCTAGCCTCTCTTGGGGGCTTCCCTAGAGAGAAAGTTGGAATTGTATGTTTAGAATGAATGTGCCTATTGTATATTGAACTTGGGCCGTGTTTGTGGTTTGGGGAATGGGGATGTACCTGTAGGCAGGAATATGGAATTGCTGATTTTAGCCACTGTGATGAATTCACCTAGTAGATAGAGCTTTTCAATTTATGTGGTTATTCTAGAGTTGGTATGAAGACTTATTTCTTTGCCCTGAAAGACTGCAGGGAGTGGTTGTTCCTTCTCCTGGCTACCTCTTCTTTAGTTCCTTTGTTTTGGAATCTGCATATGTACCAAGGCCTGAGGACAGGAGTATGGATGCTGAGTGACTGACTCAGTGGCTCTGCCACTCCTTCACTCTCTAAGGCATTACTAGCTAGTATTTCATAGGCAAGCAGTTTAACCTGACTCCACTTTTCAGCCAATCACCTTTTCAAGAGTAGGTGCCTAGAGCAATTTGAATGAGTGAAAAGGTAGATGGAGGGACAGAGGACTGGATAAGCCTTGTGGATGCCCAATATATAGCCATGGGAGGGCCCAGGCTCATATGTTCATCCTGGTGTTTCCCTGCAAGCTGCATGGAGCAGCCTATGGCAAAGGCATCTACCTGAGCCCCATCTCCAGTATTTCCTTTGGATACTCAGGTAAGACATATTCTCTGGCCACCTTGACTCAATTTACATTGTATCCATTTGTGACCACATGATCTGTGCTGTCTGTGCCTCCCCCATTGTGGATACTTGCTCTATGTCAGCTCTCTCCCTGCCATGGATGCATAATCTCTCTCTTTCTACTTTGTGTAACTAGAAATTTAGATTCTTTATGAGGTGAGGCCAGCTATTGTTGAAAATGGTGGGTTAATTCATTGTAGGAGCTTGGCCCTCCAAATGCACTAAGGAATAACTGGGAAGTAAAACAAGGCTTTTTGTAGACGACATTTTTGATGTGTATGTATGCATGTGAATTTACATGTGAATACACCTGAAGGCTGGAGTCCTTTGTATCGGCTTTCTGGAGACATTGTTCTTCTCTCAACCACCTTCTAAAAGTTCAGCTGTCCATAATCATACAGTAATATAACAGTCATATTGACTGTAAGAGAAAGCAGTCTTATTTTTATCTTATCTTTTATTCCAAAGATAAGAAATGAATGAGGTCCATATTCTACTGTGAAAATGAGTTCAGCCTTGTCTGTCTCAGAAAAGGAATCTGACTTGGAACTCTTAGGCTTCCAGGTTTATGTCTTAATTCTTTTTCAGTCTGCTTTTGTTTTTATTCAGTGTAGTTTCAACTCTTAGGCTTCCAGGTTTATGTCTTAATTCTTTTTCAGTCTGCTTTTGTTTTTATTCAATGTAGTTTCTGTATAAGGGAGGGTCACCATGTATTTGCATTTTCACTGTATGAAGGCAATTATAATAGATTCTTTAAGGATTATTATTTAGTATCCTGAATTAATTATAACTGTTATAAAGGTAAGAAAACTTATGGCCAGAGCCAAAGAACTAGAAAACTCTCTAACAGAATAAATTAGTGCATACCACTTATCCCAGTACTTAGGAGGCTTGCGTATTTGAGGCCAGCCTTAGCAATTTAGCAAGGCTCTCAGCAACTTAGAATCTGTTTCAAAATAAATAAAATAGGGCTGAAGGTGTAGCTCAGAGGTAGAACCCTCCTGGATTCAATCCCTAGTACCCCCCTCCACACACACACAGAATAAAAGTAGAAGAAAAATAGGTAAAAAAAAAAAAAAAAAAATCAATGAAATAAAACAGAATAGGTAGAACCAAAGAAGTCAAAAGATGATTTTTTTGCCGGGCGTGGTGGTGCACACTTGTAATCCCAGCATCTGGGAGGCTGAGACGGGAGGATCCAGGTTCGCAGCCATCCTCAGCTACCTAGTGAGGCACTCCACAACTTAGACCCAGTTTCAAAATAAAATATAGGACTGGGGGTATAGCTTAAAGGTAGAACGCCCTGAGTTCAATCCCCAGTACCGAAAAAAAAAAATAGATGAATTTTTTTTTTTAAACATTACTGGGGAGTGAACCCATGGGCATTCTCAAGTACTGGGAATACAAGTGTGCGCCACCATGCCCATATTATTCTTTATTTTGAAACATGGTCTCACTAACTTGCGGAGGGCCTCACCAAATACCTGAGGTTGGCCGAGAACTTGAGATCCTCCTGTCTCAGCCTCCCAGGTACTGGAATTACAAGTGTGCGCCACCACACTCAACAAGATGGTTGTTTGAAAGAGCTAACAAAACATAAAAGCCCTGGTTAGACTAAGAAGAAAGGGGCAGAAATAAATATTATGAACAAGAAAGGCAATACAACTCCAGATCTACCAAATTTATTTTTTTTTTAATGGTATTGGGAATTGAACACAGTGCCTTGCACATGCTAGGCAAGTGCTCTAAACTGAGCCACATCCTCAGCCCTTTTTAAAACATTTTTATTTTGAGACAAAGCTTGTGAGTTGCCTAAGCTGGCCTTGAACTTGGGATCCTTATGCCTCAGCTTCCTGAGTAGTAGGGATTATAGGCACATGCCACTGTGCCCATCTCACAGTTCTATTATTAGCTTTTTAAATTCTGGTGTATCTACAGACATGATGGTATATTCCTATAATCCCAGGTACTCAGGAGGTTGAAGCAGGAAAATTGTAAGTCAGCTTCAGCAATTTAGAGCCTTGCAATTTAGCAAAGACCCTGTTTAAAAAAAAAAAAATTAAAAAGGGCTGGGGGGTGAGGCTTAGAAGTAAAATGCCCCTGGTACCAATCTCCAGTACCAGCCGGGCGTGGTGACGCACGCTTGTAATCCCAGCATTCGGGAGGCTGAGACCGGAGGATCCAGGTTCGCGGCCAGCCTCAGCTACCTAGTGAGGCACTCTACAACTTAGCGAGACCCGGTTTCAAAATAAAGAATAAAAAATAGGGCTGGGGGTGTAGCTCAGAGGTAGAACGCCTCTGAGTTCAATCCCCAGTACTGCAAAAAAAAAAAAAAAAAGAAACCAATCTCTAGTACCACTCCCCGCCACCCGAAAGGAAAGGAAACTGGCATACAGATGAACTCCTAGAAGAAAATGTTACTTAATAAAATGGATTCACAAAGAAATTAAAAACTATAGGAGAAATTGAAATCATTTAAAAATTTCCAGCCGGAGCCAGGCGTGGTGGTGCACGCTTGTAATCCCAACATTTGGGAGGCTGAGACCGGAGGATCCAGGTTCGCGGCCAGCCTCAGCTTCCTAGTAAAGCACTCCACAACTTAGTGAGGCCCGGTTTCAAAATAAAGAATAAAAAATAGGGCTGGGGGTTTGGCTCGGAGGTAGAATGCCCCTGAGTTCAATCCCTAGTACCACAAAAAAATAAAATAAAATAAAATAAAATTTTCCAGCCGAGCATGGTGGTGCACGCTTGTAATCTCAGTATTTGGGAGGCTGAGACAGGTTCTAGGACATCCTCAGCAAGTAGTGAGACTCTCATCAACCTAGTGAGACCCTGTTTCAAACTAAACATAAAATAAGGCTGAAGGTGTAGCTTGGAGGTAGAATGCACCAGGGCTCAATACCCAGCACCGTACACACACACACAACATTTTTTCCACAAAAAAACAAACAAAAAAACTCACCAAGCCCAGACTTTTTTTGTTTTACTGGAAATCAAACCCAAGTTCTTGAGCATGCTAGGTAAGCATTCTACCATTGGGCTACAGTTCTAGTCCCTAGATAGTTTTATAAGCAAGTCTTAAACCAAACTTTCAGCTGGGCATGGTGGCGCACACTTGTAATCCCAGCATTCGGGAGGCTGAGACTGGAGGATCTGGGTTCGAGGCCAGCCTCAGCTACCTAGTGAGGCACTCCACAACTTAGTGAGACCCGGTTTCAAAATAAAGAATAAAAAATAGGACTGGGGTTATAGCTCGGAGGTAGAATGCCCCTGAGTTCATCCCTTTCAGGGAGCAAATTATTCTAATCTTAATACAGACTCTTCCAGAGAATGGAAAAAGATGGAATTACAAATCAAAATATTTATAATCCCAGTACTTGGGAGTTGAGAGACAGGAGGATCACACATTTTCTGCCAGCCTCAGCACCATAGTAAGGCCCTCAGCAACTTAGACCCTGTCTCAAAATAAAAAACAAAAAGGACTGGGGAGTAGTTTGGAGGGAGAGTGCCTTAGTTTTCATCTCTACCATTCCCGCCCTGGCCAAATTACATCAGTGGCATGTAATAACATGGAAAAATATTAGAAATAAGCCGGGCGTGGTGGCGCACGCTTGTAATCCCAGCATTCGGGAGGCTGAGACCGGAGGATCCGGGTTCGCGGCCAGCCTCAGCTACCTAGTGAGGCACTCCGCAACTTAGTGAGACCCTGTTTCAAAATAAAGAATAAAAAAATAGGGCTGGGGGTATAGCTCGGAGGTAGAATGCCCCTGAGTTCAATCCCCAGTAC
>PVLC010010710.1:0-49519 GCA_004027655.1 Graphiurus murinus | reverse complement strand
TATTCTTTATTTTGAAACCGAGTCTCACTAAGTTGTGGAGTGCCTCACTAGGTAGCTGATGCTGGCCGTGAACCCAGATCCTCCGGTCTCAGCCTCCCAAATGCTGGGATTACAAGCGTGTGCCACCACGCCCAGCAAGGTTGTGATTATTTTAAATGAACAGAAAACAGTATTTTCCATTGAGTTTATATGTCTATATTCGACTAGAAACTATTTTTCTACTAAAACTTACTAGTACTGCTATCTTGTTTTTCCAATATAGTAATCACTAAGAAATATGTATTAAAAAATAAATCTATTTTTAAGTCATGAAATAAAAATATACTTTGTTCATTGAAGTAGCATCTTTGTTCTTTTGGAAGCAGTGTGACATAAAGCTGACACTGAGCTCTGAATGTAGTAGAGGAATGCTGCAGTTTTCTTGGGCATCTGTTATGAATCTGCTTTAGAAACATCCCCTGACACTTCCAAGTAAAAGCCAAAGGTTCAGTCTCATGAGCTAATGTGAATTGTTCTTAAGAATTTCTAATTCTTCTATAGCAGCAATATTTGTTTTTTTTCCTCCTATCCTGACTTTTTGAGCTTCTGTCAGTATTATTATGAGGAAAAACAATCTTCTTGGAAACATCTAATGAGATTAATTTCCATTCATACTGAATGTTTATTGTTTAGCTAAATAGGCTTTCTTTAGGGAAATAGTATCTCAGGAGCATTTAGTCACTCAGCTAGAAACTCTGCCTCTACCTATCAAATCATATCCATTCTTTTCTAGAAAATCTCCTGAATTTATCTATTGCCATTACTTTACTTCAGGTTCCTACCTTCCTTTGCCTGATTATAAAATTGTCTAAATATTCTTCCAGTTAACTTTTTCGTTGCCCACTTTCTTTTCTTTCTAGTCATTTCTCTACACTGCTTTCTTTCTCAAGTGTAAACTTATTATGCATATATAATGCTGGAGATTGAACTCAGGGGCATTCTACCTCTGCGCTACACCCCAGCCATTTTTACTTTTAATTTTGAAACAGGGTCTGTCTAGGTTGCTGACAGTCTCACTAAATTGCTGAGGCTGGCCTTGAACCTGTGATCTTCCTGTCTCAGCCTCCCAACTACTGAAATTACAGGCATGTACCATCATGCCTGGCTTATTATGTCAAATCTTACTTCAGATAATTTTATGGCTTTTATTTGCCTGTAGAGCCTGGATCACAAGGCTTCTCATAATCTTCACTTGTTTTCTGTTGTATCTAACAACTCCTACTACACCCCACAGCTACATCTTTTATAACTCTTCCAAATATGTATAAAATAGCTGTAATGCCGTGAGTGTGTGTGTGTGTGTGTGTGTGTGTGTGTGTGTGTGTGTGTGGTACTGGGGATTGAACCCAGGGTCATTCTACCTCTGAGCTATACCCCGAGCCTTATTTTTTTTTTTTTTATTCTTTATTTTGCAACAGGGTGTAAGTAAGTTGCGGAGGGCCTCACTAAGTAGCTGAGGCTGGCTGTAAACCCTTAATCCTCCTATCTCATCCTCCCAAGTACTGGTATTACAAGTGTGTGCCACCACACCCAACTCCTGTAATGCCTATTAATTATCAACTCTTCTAATCAAAACAAATTTAAGCCCTTCTGACCATAGACAAGTAGAAGGGAAATCCCATTCCTAATTCTGATGCTTACTGTCTTCATTTTATCATTTTTTCCCCACACTGGGCTGGTGGCCTTCTTTCTTTCAATGAAGAACAGTTTTAGAAGTTTGATGTCTATATAGTTTACTTATATTCTCTATGTAGTTATTTATACCATTATCTGGCTTTTTTCTTTTTTCCTCGAATTTAATCCTTTTTTATATTCTGTCATTGTGTTGAGAAACAAGCATTTTGTACTATTGTTAAGGCAAATGTGTGTGCCTTCTTTATATTTCTTCTCTTTGTACTTTGTGTGTTAACCTGGGCCAAGAATAACTTCCTTGTGGTATAGTACATTTGGCTTTTTTTACTCAATAATTATAATCGAGTTTGCATGTTATTTTACCATTTGTACAAGATTTTTGTATTTGTTAATCTATTTGATGTGAGCAATTCTGTCAGATCATTATAATCACCACCTTCAATCTGTAGACTAAGAGGCTAAGGCTTACAGGGTTAATGCCATAGTCAGTACCTCCCAGCTATCTCTCTTACCCTCCCATTATTTCTGTACTTACTGGTCAAGATTTTGATTTCTCTGGGTACTAGAATATGTTTTTCTGATCTTAACTATTTTTAATAAATTATTTCATTTTTCTTTCTCTAGCATTTCTGTTAGTCAGGGATGGCTCTTTCCTTTCCCTTCCTTCCTTCCTTTCTTTCCCTCCCTCCCTCCCTCCCTCCCTCCCTCCCTCCCTCCCTCCCTTCCTTCCTTCCTTCCTTCCTTCCTTCCTTCCTTCCTTCTTGTACTGGCAATTGAACCCAGGTCCTTGCACATGCTAGGCAAGCCCACTACCACTGAGCTACATGTGTGTGTAGAAGACACACACATACATAAAATTTTTAAAATTTTATTTTGAGGCAGGATCTTGCTGAATTGTCCAGGTTGGCCCTGAATTTGCAATCTTCCTGCCTCAGACTTCCAGTTAACTATGATTTCAGGTGTGCACCACTGTGCCTGGCAGGCTTGGCATTGTGAATGCACATTTAGGACCATTATATAGTGCAGACTTGCTCCAAATTTGGAACTAGTGACTTAAATACAAAAATAAGAATAAATCTTCAAACTCCTAGCCTATTGCTATTTTCATTGTCCCATGCTTATGCATTATCATTTCATTGTAAAATACATTGGAAAGTGAAGTATTTTTATTCTTAGGATTCCACTGAAATAATTCTCTGGTTATGTTCTGCATTAAAGTGTAAAACATTAAAGTTAAATGGCAGCTGTTGGTTTCACTTAGCATGAGTTTTGTATGCTATGGTGCTCTTATAATTAATGGAATAAATCAAATCATATGATACATTAATTGACAGGAATTCGTTAGTAGAGGGAGATATAATACAAGAGACAGGAGATGTGTTTTAGGATATGAGATTGTAGAGAAAAAAACATAATTTTTGTTCAAACCCCATAGGTCTTAGTTGGAAAGGATTTCTGTACCAAAAGACAGATTAACAAGAGAAAAACAAGTTTATTAACGTGCATATTTCATATATACATGGGAGAGATCCAGGGAATGAATAGTTCCCAGAGAGGTGGCTTTGAATTCCAGCTTTTATAGCATCTTTAACAAAGGGCAGTATAGTTTTAGAGAAATGACAAGACAAAGGAAAAGGACTTTGAGTCTTTGGGGGTAGCAACTTATGGGAAGGTGATAAAGGCGGGTAAGTAAAGCCTATTCATGTAGATTACTCTGGTACCAACTCCCGGTGATAAGGGTTTGAAGTTGTCTTTAGTGCTTAATCTTTGTTATCCATGATAGAAGGGGGGGGGCATGACACCTTTTGCCTTGTAAATCTATGTTGTGTTTTAGGCAAATATGGAGAGGACAGAGATCTCTCCTAAATCTGCTTCTTCTTATAATGCTGTCAGGTTAAATATCTTTCCTATTTTGGAGCAGTATCTTCTGGACTCCTTCAGTTCCATTCCACTCATTTTGCTCTGAGTAGTTCTCAGGCCCTTCCTACCCCAAGGATGGAGGATGATGAGGAAGGAAATTAACACTTACTTCTAATAGTCTCAGTAGCTGTAGCATCCTGACATACCACTGTAGTTTTGTTTCTTAATTCACACACATGGCTTAATCAGTAAAATTGGTTGTGGAAAACCACAGCCTCTTTATAGAACCTCTGGAGGGTGAACATGGTTCAGCAGGAAGAATCTGTACTGAGTGGGAGGAGCATGGCATCCTTTCCAGGATCTCCTTTCAATGGTGATGTTTGCATCATGGTGTGATTGTAGTTTTCTGTGTAATCTAGTAGTAGCTGTTTTTTGCTATGTCCTACCTGAATGTACCTGACTTTGTTTTTATGGAGTTGGGTGTGGATAGTATACTGTGGCAAGCATATGAAAAATTATAAAGCTAAATGGCTTTAGACAGTATATGTCAAGTTATGTTTCCCAATTTGTAAACATAGAAACATTTATTATAGGGGAGAAGGTGCATGACATAGTGAGGAAACAGGGACTTAAGAGTCAAAAAGTTTGTGTTCCCACTACGTTGCTGACTTTATTTCTGATCCTATCAAGTTTCTAGCTCCTGAACCTCCATTTCCTAATTTGTCAAATGTGAATAAAAAATGTTCTCTCAGGATAATTGTGAGGATTTAACTAGAGAATACAGATAAAGACTACTTGTACACTGTTAAGAACTATTAAAAACTGGGTATGGTGAGACTCACAGGTTTACGACCAACCTTAGCAACTTAGTAAGACCCTCAGCAACTTAGCAAGACTGCTTTGTTTGTTTGTGGTACTGGGTATTGAACTCATCGGCATTCTACCTCTGAGCTATGCACCCAGCCCTCTTTTACTTTTTATTTTGAAACAGTATTTCCCTGAGTTGCTGAGTCTGACCTCAAACCTGTGATCTTTCTGTCTCAGCCTTCCTAGCACTGGGATTACAGGCATGTGCCAGGGTGAGACCTCTGTTTCTAAATAAAGAATAAAAGAAATGGAATGTAGCCCGGAGGTGGAATGCCCCTTGGTTCAATACCCAGTAAACAATGATTACTGTATATAAAAAAATGTTTTATTTCAACAAAAATATTTTATTTCAGACCTCCTATCAACACTGAAAGTGGGCACTGTCATCTCCTTTTGAGAAGAAGGAATCAGGGAAGAGAGAGTCTAAGTCATTTGCACAGGGACCTACTGTTGAGTGATGGTTCCTGACTTAAGTCCCAGTTTCTTTTGCAGTGTTGCAATGTTGCAATAAGGGATGAGCATCAGAGGATTGAATTTTAACAACAATGTGGATTATGCTTCTAAGAAATGGAAGTAGTGGTCTAGACTAGGAATCAGAAGATCAGACTGTCACTGATTTTGTATTATTTTTAGAAAAGTTATTTAACTGCATTTTATTAGACACTTTTAAAACATTTGACTATATTTCTGTTAACGTGTACATGTAAAATGTTTTCTTATCATGACATTAATCTTTCGCAGAATAAAAATTGTCTTTGAAGTGGTTATAAGTATCTTACAAATCTTATTTTAATATTTTGTTCTCTGTCATTGTCGTTGTTTTGTTTTTTAGTCATTCCTACACTGGCCAAGATTACAGTATACAGGGCAACGCTGGGAAGATTTCTTTAGACCAAATTGATTCGGTAAGCATTACAACCTTTTAAGTGTGGACCTCTGTTAATGGAGGAAACACAGATTTTTCTCAAGCATAGTTTCTTGGGTGTGAAGATGAGAAAGAATTGTTATTTCTTTGGTTGCTGGTGCTTTTAAAGAAAAATCTTATGTCCTCTACATATGATTTTTTTTTAATCATAGGAAAACCAAACTTAATGAGAAAACTATTTGTAGTTTAATAGAAGCATAATGTAATCATTTATTCCAAAAGGGATTCTTTTAAGTAATGATAGCAAAATGGTGTATGTATGTATGCATTTGTGGTGCTGGGGATTGAACCCAGAGGCATTCTACCTCTGACCTATACCCTCAGTCCTATTTTATCTTTTATTTTGAAACAGAGTTTCACTAAGTTATAGAGGGTCTCACTAAGTGGCTGAGACTGGCTGGGAACCTGCAATCCTCCTGTCTCAGCCTCTGAAGTACTAAGGTTACAAGAGTTTGCCACCACATCCAGCTATATGTTAATATCTAAATACTATATACATTTAGGAAAGGGAACATGGAAATATTAAGTACACCAGTTTGCTAGTATTATTACAACAAAATATACTACAGACTGGTGGCTTAAACAATAGAAATTTATACAGTTAGTGTGATTTCTGCTGGAGAGTCTTTCTTATCCTATAAGATCACAGCCTTCTTGTGTCTTGATATAGTTTTCCCACTTTTTATATCCCTGATGTCTCTTTCTCTTCCTATAAGAACACTAGTAGTAACCTTAATATTGTGACTTCATGTAAACTTAGTTACCTCTTAAAAGGTCCTATCTCCAAATATGGTCACAATCTGAGGTACTGCAGATTACTTAAACATGAATTTTTTGGGGGGGGCACAATTAATCAATAATACTCAGTATAAGCTATCATCCTTGAGTTTCCTAGATAAATGGAAAGCTCATTTCTGCTTTATAGTTCCATAGTAGAGAGAAAGAATAATGCATTTTGCTGTACTTTAATTTTTAGAATTCTCTTTAATACATAATAGAATTTGTGCTCTATGCACAAAGAGGAAAAATAAGTGAGCCATAAATAATCTTTATTTAGACAGCTACCAAATTATTTACAATAAATTAAAATACACTGAAATTTTAATGCTGGGAAACAAGAGTTATGATAAGGTTAGTAGGGAGTGAATACAGTGAGTAGATTGTATTCTTTTTGACAAATTATAATCCAATTCTTGTAGTTAATATGTGTAGAAATAACAATAGTATTGACTCCCTTATACAGTTGATTCAAAATTCTTTTCTTAAGGATGTCTCATCTTTAAATTTCCTCTAAGTAGTTATTTCATCTGTAACAGTCCCTCTCTTTCCCCCCACTACCTCCTCTCATAATTTACATTTACTTTATAGTACATGAATGGTTGGAAGTTAATTCTCTTAAGTCTAGCTAGATGTTTTCCCATTCACACGCAAATGGGAACTTGTTTGAGTACTATGGGAGTTTATGAAAGTATAATCATTGATTCATTTAGTGAATATATAACGAGCCTATCAATTATGTATCAAGCACTGAGCTGTGGGTACAGAGGTGAATAAACAGATAATGTTCTTACCTTCATGGACCTTACTTGAGGAAGATAGACACCATAGTAAATAATATATGAGCAATAGAATGTAAAATTGCATTAAGTGCTCTGGTGATGATCATATGGTAGTCATCTTCTGGCTGCGTTCTCGTTAGTACCCTCTAGTGGGTTGTTATCATATTTACACTAAAATCTAAACTCGTTTTTAGACTTAGAAAGCTCTATGTACTCATTCCAGTTTTGTCTTCTGCTCCAGTCTGGTTCACTCACTGTGCTTGGGCCACGTGGACCTTCTGCTGTCTTGAAACACACCAAGTTCATTCCTTTATTAAAGTTTTGGCTTTTGTTGTCTTAAAGTTAACAGTACTCTTGGATTTTCATTTGACTGGAATCTAATTTAAAATACATACTGTAGCCAAAATGCATCTCCTCAGAGAGGCTTCCCTGGCTGCTCAAATTCAGGTTACCTAGTCACACTTGATCCCTTTACTCTTACTTTATTTATGGTGCTTTTGAAATCACATACTATTCTTTCTATGTTTGTGTTCATTGTCCATCTCCTCTCATTGGAATGTAAGTTCTATGGAGATGGTTTTTAAAAATTAATTCCTTTACTAGTGCATTGCAATTATACATGATAGTGAGGTCCAATGTGATAAAAATGTACATGCACACACATTACCTCTGCATCCCACCGCACTCCCCACTCCCCCTCCTCCCTCCCTGCACATATTAGTGAAATTGGTTGTAATACCTTCATGTATTGCCATACTATTACTTGAAACTATTTCCTCCCTCAATCCTCCCTCTACCCCTTCCTGTCTCCTTCCTCCCATCCTCTTCTACTATTCTACAGGTCGCTCTCCTCCACATTATTTATCATCCCTTATGTTTCTCATAAATAGCTTTCATTTATGAGAGAAAAAATAAAACTCTGGACCTTCTGAGATAGTTTGAAATCACTTAAGCATAGTATTTATTCTCTAGTTCCATTCATTTTCCTGAAAATGACTTCATTTTCTTTTTGTGTGTGTGTGTGTGGCTGAGTAGAATTCCATTGTGTATATATACCATATTTTGTTTATCCATTCATCTGCTGACGGGCATCTGGATTGGTTTCATAATTTGGCTATTGTGAATTGTGCTGCTATAAATATGGATATAAATTTATCACTATAGTATTCTGACTTTTAATTCTTTTGGAAAGATACCAAGGAGTGATATAGCTGGGTTGTATGGTGGTTCCATTCCTAGTTTTTTGAGTAACCTCCAAACTGACCTCCATAGTGGTTGTGCTAGTTTATAATTCCACCAACAGTGTAGAATAGTTCCTAATTCTCCATATCATCTCCAGCATTTGTTATTGCGTTCTTGATGATTGCCATTCTAACTGGTATTAGATAGAATTTCAGTGTAGTTTTGATTTGTATTTCTCTATTTATAAGTGATATTGAACATTTTTTCATTTATTTATTGGCTGATTGTATTTCTTCTTTTGAGAAGTGTATTCAGGCCGGGCGTGGTGGCGCACGCTTGTAATCCTAGCATTCGGAGGCTGAGACCGGAGGATCCGGGTTTGTGGCCAGCCTCAGCTACCTAGTGAGGCACTCCGCAACTTAGTGAGACTCGGTTTCAAAATAAAGAATAAAAAATAGGGCTGGGGGTGTAACTCAGAGGTAGAATGCCCCTGAGTTCTATCCCTCGTACCGCAAAAAAAAAAAAAAAAAAAAAAGAAGTGTATTCAGTTCAATAGATCATTTTTTGATTGGGTTATTTATTTATTTTTTTTACTCTTAGGTTTTTTTTAGTTCTTTATATATTTTTAGATACTGTCCTCTATCCAAGGAGTAACTGGCAAAGATTTTCTCCTGTTCTGTAGACTTTCTCTTTAAACTCTGGTTACTTCCTTTGCTATACAGAAGCTTTTTAATTCAATGCCATCCCACTTACTGACTCTCAGTTTTATTTCCTGAGCTTTGTGGGTTTTATTGAGGAAGTCTCTATTACTGCCTATATATTGGATACTTGGTCCTATGTTTTCTCCTAGTAATTGCAAAGTTTCAGGTCTAACTTCTAGGTCTTTGGTACATCTTGAGTTGACTTTGGTCCAGGATAACAGGTAGGGATTTAATTCCATTTTTCTATATATAGAAATCCAATTTTTCCAGCACTATTTGTTGAAGAGGCTGTCTTCTCTCCAATGTGTGTTTTTGGCTCCTTAGTCAAAAACCAAATGTCTATAAGTGTGAGGATTTGTTTCTGTATGTTTTGTTCTGTTCATTGGTCTGCATGTCTCTTTTTGTGCCAATATCATGCTGTTGTTGTTACTATAGTTTTGTAGTATAATTTGAAATTAGGTATTATAATTTCTTCAGTATGGTTCTTATTGCTCAGAATTGCTTTGGCTATCCTAAGTCTTTTGTTCTTCCACATGAATTTTGGGATTACTTTTACCAGCTATATGAAGAATGACATTTGATATTTTGATAGGGATTGCATTGAATCTGTAGATGACTTCAGGTGGTATGGACCATTTTGATGATGTTTAGTCTGCTTGTCCCAGAACATGGGAGATCTTCTAAGGTCATCTTCTATTTCTTTCCTTAGTACTCAGTATTCTATAATTTTTATTACTTCCTTGGTTGGATTTATTTCTAAGTGGGTGCGTGGTTTTTGTTGTTGTTGTTGTTTTGAGTCTATTGTGAATGGAATTGCTTTCTAGATTTCTTTTTCAGTGGGCTCATGATTGGTGTATATAGAAAAGCTATTGAAGTCAGGTGGAGTGGTGCATCCCTGTAATCCTAGTATTTAGGAGGCTGAGACAGCAGGATTACAGGTTGTAGGCCAGCCTCAGCAGTTTAGTGAGATCCTGTTTAAAAATGAAAAAAAATTTTATTTATTTATTTATTTATTTATTTATTTATTTATTTATTTGTGGCACTGGGGATTGAACCCACAGGCATTCCACCTCCGAGCTACACCCCTGTCCTATTTTATTTTTATTTTGAAACAGGGTCTCACAAAGTTGCAGAGGGCCTCACTAAGTTGCTGAGGGTGGCTGAGAACCTGCCATCTTCCTGTCTCAGCCTCCCAAGTACTGGGATTACAAAACGAAAAATTTTTTTTTTAAAGTGCTGTGGGTGTAGATTGGAGATAGAACACCCCAGATTCAATCCCCAGTACCTTAAAAAAAGAAAAAGCTATTGATTTTTGTAACTTTATTTTGTATCTGGCAACTTTGCTGAATTTATCAGCTCCAGAAGGAAGACAGGGTTTTTTGACTTCTTTGTTCACTCTTGGTTCCCAAGGGCTGCACATATAATAAGTGTTAAAGAAATACTTGGTAATTAAGTAAAACTGAATCCAGCAAATGTAACGAGTGAAGCTGAAGATGTGTTATATCTTGAAGAATAGTTTAGCATTGTTTAGATAGTATGGGGATGGGAAGAGTGCACAAATAGGGCCACAGAATTGAGGAAAATGTGAAGATATAAAACATTACTGTGTGATTATAGGATAGTGAATTACCAGCTGGTGCAAGGATTTGTACTGGCATAGTAACAACCTGAGCTGCCCTTCCCATCATAGCACTGCCAAGCCATTTGATTAATGTCCTTTTGGAGTCCTTATTACATAATTTAATATATGTTTAACTTATATTAGTGAGTATAATAATTGCTGTGTCTTTTTCCTTCATGAAACTGAATCAAAGGAGAAAATTATGTTTTATTCATCTTCCTATTTTATAAAATACTGAATAAAGATTTTTTCGGTTACATATGTAATTGAGAAGTAGTTATCAAGCATGGAGGGAGCTTTGCATGTTCATATTAAGGATGTTGAGTATTCATTGATTTTTTTTTTTTTTGGATTAGAGTAATGAATAAAAAAAATAGTCAAGATACTAGTGTATAGGAATGAAAGTATGCTGAAAGGCTTTTCAGTGGTCCTGCCAAGGGAAGATATAGATGTAAATGAACTAAGTTGAGGGTAGAAAAATTTAGAAGTAGTTCTTTTCAGAGGATAAAGCGAAACTGGATGGTCACTAGAGGGAGCAGCAAAGTCAAAGAAAGTGAGACCTGCTTTTCCTTTACAAAGTGAACTTGCAAGGAAAGTGAGAGGGAGTGAGAATTCAAGTCTTGGGAGGAAAATATTTGAGGAAGCCAGAGAGAATGCAATTGAGATCCTTAGTGAACAAGTGGAATTGAAAGTAGGCAGTGATATTTCATTTTGACACTAAAGAAAATACTTGCAATTTTTAAAAAAATCTTTTGTTTAAAAAAATCTTTGTTTATTTGAATTTCTCTTTTGAGAATAATTTCTCTTATTTTTGCATTCTACTTTATATTTGGTTTATCTTATACATTCTTCTGTTATTCAGTAGTTATACTTTTAGACATTTTTCTCAGGAGAATGAAATCTTACATTTGCATGAAAACCTCTCAAGACTATTCATAGCAGGTTTATGTGAAATAAAAAACTAGAAACAACACAAGTGTTGTTCATTTAGAGAATGGCTAACCAAATGGTGGTACACCCATGCCATGGAATATTGCTTGGTAATCAACAAAAAATGAGTTTAGACTCATGGTTTAAATGAATCTGAAGAGGATTATGCTGAGTAAAAGAAGCCAGTCCCCAAACATTACATACCGTGTGATTCTTTTTATGTTATACTCTTAAAATGACAAAATTAGAGAGATGGAGAACAGAGGATTCGTTGCCAAGGGCTAGGGAGCTAGGGAGTGGTACAAGAAGATGACGGATAGTTATAAAAGGGAAACATGAAGGTTCCCAGTGGTAATGGTACTATTCTGTATCTTGGCTGTAGTAGGAATGCGTGAACTTACACATGTGATAAAACTGCATAAAATTAAATACACATACACACAGAAATAAATACTGAATACAACTGAGGAAATCTTAGACTCCCAAACTTAATGTTTTCCCCTCCCCTTTTAATAATAATAAAAAAATACTCAGCATCCCCTTTGGTGCTTCCACCACCCCTTCATTTTTATTCAATACCCCCTGATTGTATCCAAGGCTACTCCCCCCCCCCCCCCCCGATCATTCCAGTGGCCTCTCTAAGGCAGTAGCACAGACTTTGGAATCTATGAACTACTGGGTCATATCAGTGTCAGTATTCTGGTTGTGATAATGTACTATTTTATTTTATTTTATTTTTTTTTGCGGTACTAGGGGTTGAACTCAGGGGCATTCTACCTCCGAGCTATACCCCCAGCCCTATTTTTTATTCTTTATTTTGAAACCGAGTCTCACTAAGTTGCGGAGTGTCTCACTAGGTAGCTGAGGCTGGCCGCGAACCCGATTCTCCGGTCTCAGCCTCTCGAATGCTGGGATTACAAGCGTGCGCCACCACGCCCGGCAATAATGTACTATTTTAATGCAAGATTTTATCATAGAGGGAAACTGAGTGCATATATTATTTCTTACAACTTTGTATTATTTCTTTGTATTTCTTACAACTATATGTAGTTGTCTCTAAAGAAAAAGTTTAATTTAAGATCTTCAAAACAGAAATAGGTTAAATAAATTTTAAGAATATGTTTTGTTTAACCAATATATTAAAATAGTATCACATGTAATCAACATGAAAATATTAATAAGAAAATGTTCATCTATAATCACAGTAATATTTCCTTATAATTTTTGTTTTTACTTCAGTTATGCTGAATTTACAATCACAATAAATATTATGGGGGACCTGGTATGACTTTTACCTAATCAAACGCTGGTTTTCCTTGCAGCTTTCTACCAAATCCTTCCCACCTTGCATGCGTCAGCTACATAAAGCCTTGCGGGAAAATCACCATCTTCGTCATGGAGGCCGAATGCAGTATGGCCTCTTCCTAAAGGGCATTGGTTTAACACTGGAGCAGGCACTCCAGTTCTGGAAACAAGAATTTATCAGAGGAAAGATGGATCCAGACAAGGTAATCTTGAAAATATCAGAGCACTAATTGAAATTTTAATTTGGTCTGAAAATTAAAAGGTCTGTCTTATTAATAGGCTTACTGAAATGTAGTTGAAAATTCTGAAGGGTAAGTTCATCTACAGTTTAGTTTAGGTAAAAAGAAGCACACATATTAATCTAGTGAGTGCTTATCAGAAGACCAGGAAAGCTGTCGCTGTCTTTGCCCATGTAGGTATGCTGCTGGTAGTAACTATAAGACTGAAATTGCTTTCTGAGTTATATTTCCATAGAAGTGTGTGTGTGTGTGTGTGTGTGTGTGTGTGTGTGTGTGTGTGTGTGTATGTGTGTATGTGTACACATAATGTCCTTTTGAAGGCTAGAAAATACTGTAAACAAATGAAGCAATTTCAAATGTGTTCTATGGAAGCTCTTTCATAGACCATTGTTAGATAGCAATCACTATAGACCTGAGCAACTGCTTTTATACCTATCACTAGTACCCAGACTCTCATTCCTACTCCTTATTTCTTTTTAATAGTGCTAGCTAATAACATTTTGTTTGGAAATACGGTTTTTTGCTCCTTTTGTGCCATGCATTGTGAAGTAAATTTTTTATTGTTTGATTTTTGGTTTACTTCATCCTTTATAAAAGTTAATTTTTTGCCAAGTAAATAAATAAATAAAAAATATTTGCCAAGTGAATCTTATAATAAATACCTTATTATATCTTGAATTAGTTTGGTAAGGTTGCCATACAAAATACCAAAGACTGAACAGCTTTAACAACAGAAAATTATTTCCTCATAATTCTGCAGTCTGGAAATCCAAGATGAAGGTGTTGGCAGGTTTGATGTTTTCTGGGGCCTCTTTCCTTGGCTGTCTTCATATGATCTTTTTTTGTGTGTGTAGATCTTTGGTGTTTCTGAAGCTTCATATAAGGATACTGGTCATTTTGGCTTAGGGCTAACCCATTATGATCTCATTTAACCTTGAGTATCCCCTTAAAGGCCCTTGTATTAGATACTTTTTCATTGCTGTGACCTTATAAGAACAGCTTAGGGGAGGAAAGGCTTATTTTGGCTCACAGTTCAGAGGTTCAGTTCATGATTGGCCAGCTTCAAGGCATAAACATATGGTGGTTGGGCATCATGGAGGATGCCTGCTTAACTCAGGGCAGCCAGGAAGTAGAAAGAAATGGGTAGGGCCAGGGACAGATCTAATCCCCAGTGACCCACCCCATCCAGCCATACCCCACCTCTGAGCCTTGCTGTATTGGGAACATGCTTTCAACACATGAGCATTTGGGGGATATTCCAGATTCAAATAATAGCCCTTCCTCCAAATAGTCTTAACTGAGGTTAGGGTATCAACATAAGAACTTAAGGATAACACAACTCAGTCTATAACATGTCTCTAGATATATGCTTTATTTAAAAGGTTCAGTTCTTTTGAACTAATATATTACAAAAAGCTCCTATAATTTCTATAGATTTTTTAAAAACAGTCTTCATTGATAATTATCTTGAGTATCTTAAGTAATTCAGTAGGATTTTCTTTTAACACAGTTTTGGATAATGTTTCTTAGATTTCTGTTATTTTAAAAGTAATATTCTTATTATAGAAAATAGGGAAAATGTGGAAAAATATACCTGTCATCTTCCCATTCAGAAATAATTACTGTCAACATTTTAGCCTTTCTGTTTAGCCTGGATAGCTAGATGCCATTGTGTTTTCCTATATTTTAAAAATGGCATTAGAAGCCGGATGTAGTGGTGCATACCAGGAATCCCAGTACTTGGGAGGCTGAGACAGGAGAATTGCAGGTTCCAGGACAGCCTCAGCAAGTAGTGAGACTCTCAATAACCTAGCAAGACTATATTTCAAAATAAAGTATAACAGGACTGGGGTTGTATTTCAGAGGTAGAATGCCCCTAGGTTCGATCTCTAGTAATACACACACACACACACACACACACACACACACACACACACACCCAAAAAAGACAGTATTTTTTATCATAATTTCTCCATGTCATTGACTAATTTTGAAAATATCATTTTAATTATTAGCTGGTGATATAGCTCAGTGGTAGAGAACTTGCTTACTATATACAAATCCCTGGGTTCCATTCTCAGTACCATGAAAAAGTAAAAAAAAAGATATCTTTAGAAAATGAGCTAATTTGTTTACTCATTCCCTTATTGTTGGACATTTGGTTGTATCTAATTTGACTTGTTATAATTTTTTTAACCAATATCTCAAGGATATAAAACACCAATTATAATTCTGATTATGTCCTTTGTATATATTCACCAGTTACTAAAATTACTTGGGAAGGAACTATAGATAGTTTTAAAGTTTTTGGTATATTATTATATGACTTCAGAAAAGGTTTTTGTTGTTGTTGTTACTGGGGATTGAACCCAGGGGCATTCTACCTCTGAGCTACATCTCAGTCCTTTTTATTTTTTATTTTGAAACCGGGTCTCACTAAGTTGCTGGGGCTGGCCTCACACCTGTGATCCTCTTGTCTGATATCCAAGTACTTCACCACGCCTGGCTCAGAAAAGTTCTAAATTAGACCCTTGTCAAGCTATGTGAGAATCGTGTTCTGCTATTGGTATAATTATATATTTGCATATTACTGCTTTAAATTTTTTTTTATCTTTTTACTAGATATTTGATATATTAAGTAGATAAGTATATTAGAATTCTCCAGAGACTGCACAAAACCGTGCGTGTGTGTGTGTGTGTGCGCATGTGCATGTGTGTGTGCATGTGCATGTGTGTGTGTGTGTGTGTGTGTGTGTATACATTTGCATAAGTTTATTATGTGGAATTAGTTTATATGATTATAGAGGGTAAGTCCTAGATCTGCAGTTTGCACTCTGAAGACACAGGAGACCTGATGGGATAGTTCTAGTCTGCACCCAAAGGCCTGGAAACTCTGGTGAGCTGATGACGCAGCTCCAGTTCAAATCCTGGAGGCTTAAGACCAAGGAATAGTTGACGGTTCAGTTCAAGTCTGAAACGGGGAAAAATGAGGCCCTAGTTCAGGTTGGATGGAACTTCCTTTCATAGGAGAGTTAGCCTTTTTGTGTAGTTGGGACTTCCTTCAACTAATTGGATGAGACCCATTTTATTCCAGTCACCAATTCAACTGTTAACCTCATCCAGAAACTCCCTTACAGACACACCCAGAATAACATACGATTTACCCAAATGCCCAGGCACCTCCCAGCCTGCTCAGGTTGACTCACAAAATTGGCCATCACAGTGGGTACATATGTGTGAGCTGGAGAGAAAGTTAGGCAGTGGTTTTGAAGTGAAAAGAGAAAATTTGAGCTACTCTTTTAGCTTACCTTGCTGTAAGGTAAGAGATGAGAGAGGGAGAAGTGAGCCACTGGTGGACACTTGCTAGGAATACTAGGTTTCTGATTTGCCTTCTTTTATGGACATCTGAAATGGCTTGTGTATCATTACACAGGGTTTTTTTTTTTTTTTTTTTTAAGGCTGTTTATTTTAAAATATTTTTATTTTGCAGTGTGAGTTTTTTAAAATTATGGTAAAATAAAATCAATAATTTTTTAGCTTTCTAGATAATATATAACCTATGTTTTCATTAGCTTATTGATTATAGCAAATATGTTATTTTGACTAAAAGACTGTTACACAGTCTATAAATAAATGGTTGTATTTTTCTCAGTTATATCTTCTCTTAAATGTTCTTGACTGAAACATAATAAGCTAAGGGACTAAATTATAATATTCTCTTCAAGCTAATAGTTATACTTATTTTGTTAAGTGATACATACAATTAAAAACACTTAAGCATAAAAATAGTTGCCTTAAAATACTACTTATAGAGTGTTTTGTAGGATGGTTATAGAGTATGTATTTTAGACATTTTTTATTGTACTCTAATTAAAAGACTTAGGTGAAGAGGAAAGTGTTGTTGAGATAATGTGGAGTAGGAAAATTATTAGGGTGGATCATTCTAGAGAAGTTCAGTTTGAAGGAAGTGAATGTATTATTAGAGAAATAGCTCAGAATAAGAATATAAGGTAAACAGGAATGTGAGGGTAAAGTAGGCAAAATATTGTTTACTCTTCCACTATATGTTTTTATTTTATGATTTTGCTATTATTTGTTCATTTGTTTATTAGCTGGGTTGGGATTATTATGGTTTTGTTGCTGTCATTTGAAAATCTCAGCTTCCAGACTTCTCCTTGGGTTTTACTTTCGGAGTAAAACTGTTTTATTTGAATATTTTACTAGAGAATAAGGGATTTTAGTATCAGAACACCAACAGCTTCCAAGCGAACATTCTTTTGTTTGAATGATCTTATAGCAAATCTATATACTATACTCCAATAACACTAGGTTCATAATGTAGGCCTTTTATTCTTTGATTTAATTGTATTGAGTATGAATACTTATGATACGTTAAAACTTTAAAAACAAAGCCCTTTGAGTTCACCCTTATGTGGGGTAGAGACATCTGAAAATTGCACTGAGTTGTCAAATAGGATTCTTTGGATTTGGAATGATTCTATAAGAGGTATTTGAATTTTTAATGTCTTATTCCTTAAATAATTTCTTAGATTCCTGAAATAAATGCACCTATGCTTTATGTAAAAATATACTTAATTAATCATAATAAAGTTTTATGTACATTTTCTTAGTTGTAATTATAATTTACTTGGCAGTATACCTGAGAAAAATTTCACCCTGTATACAAGAGATTAATCAAATCATTATTTAAAGTATGAAAAAAACATACCACTAAAATATTCTTTCACTTGGAACTTGGATATTAAATCACTTCAGCCACTAGAATTAAATTGAACTGGATAATTCTTCTAATAAATTCAGAGCCATGTGTGCCCTCAATCAGATTGCTTACAGTGCTGTTATTCTGAATTGCTTTAACCTGGCTCTATTGGATATTAAGTACAACATAGATCATGGACATTTTATGTAGCTGAAATTCCTGTCCCTGTTGATAGCATATTTAAGGTTCACTACATGGTGTTATAATTGGGTCAAGGAACATTTAGCACTGTTTTTAAAGCTTATCTTTTGTTCCAAGATTCAGCTTGCATCATGACTTAGAATAGACTTATGTTGTTATAATTGACTACCAAAGAATTATATATTTGGCTTTTGAGATTTGAGTATATGAAATATATTTACTGCTAGGATTTTTTTTTTTTTAAAAGAAATTGGTGGATCTCAATATCAGCATCAGTTGGGAATCTGTTAGAAATGTGATATTTTTTGGATGAAGCTCTGGGGGAAGGGCTCCCAATTTGTGGTTTTAAAACTTTCAATGTGAAATTGATGCACACTAAAGAATTGAGAACCACTGTTTTAAATATTACACTTATAGAAATCTAAATTAGTTATTGTCTTGTCCAAAGAATAGGCCTTGAAATTCTTTACCTCTTATTGTTCTTCTGTCTGCTTCTGTTGCTGATTTGAGCTTAACATGTCCTTTTGTCAGTAATCCACATAAATAGTTGAATCTCTACTATATGCCAGGAACTGGTAAATACTAAATGAATATGTACAGTTGAGTTTTTCAGCTCATGTACTGCTAATAAATTTCCTCTACACTCCAATATTAATCTCATGAACCCTTGGGGAAGCTAGGCTGGGCCTAAAGTAGTCAAAGCTGGTTGCCGTCAATTGTGAGCAACTCTTTTAAGTGAAACCTTGCATAGAACCCCAACATATAAAAGTAGATGATGATACACCTGCCAAAGGGAGGCCAGAAACCAGACAACTCAACCTCAAACTCCTATCAGTTCCTGCTGCCTCTGTCGAACCCAAGACCTCCCAAGAAGACAGCCTGAAACCCATTCCACTTCACCAAACTCCCTGAACATTTCCCAAAACAAACCATCTCTGTTGAAATCCAGTACCTAATTCCCTTAATAAGCCAGCACAAAGTTTATTCTACTTGTGAGACTTTACTCCATGTAAAGAGAGCTAACTTCTCTTTCCTTATGAATACCTAGAATAAGAATAGCTAAAACTTACTATGCGGCAGAATCTATACTAAGCCCTTATTGATTCTTTACCATAATTTATAAGTGTAGATTGACACATATATAGACATATCTACATATGCATATATTATTATTGCCCACATTCTGTAGAAGAGAACAAATGTCAGGTAATTTGCCTAAGGTCACACAAATTGGGTATAGCAGAATCAAATTTGAACTTAGCTTGACTCCAAGCCTATATTCTAAACTGGTTCTTTCCAACCTTTCCCATGTCACTAAGCATATATAAAAATGATACTTGCAAGCCTGGCGTGATGGCGCACGCTTGTAATCCCAGCATTCGGGAGGCTGAGACCGGAGGATCTGGGTTCGAGGCCAGCCTCAGCTACCTAGTGAGGAACTCCGCAACTTAGAGAGACTCGGTTTCAAAATAAAGAATAAAAAATAGGTCTAGGGGTGTAGGTCGGAGGTAGAATGCCCCTGAGTTCAATCCCTAGCACCGCAAAAAAAAAAAAAAAAAAAAAAAAAAAAAAAAAAAAAAAAAAAAAAAAAAAAAAAAAAAAAAAAAAAAAAGATACTTGCAAAACACTCTAAGCTGTTCACAATTGAAGGCAACCAAGTCTGTTCCAAATCATGATGCAGGCTGCATTAAAATACTATTCTAGATTCTTTGTAGTTCTGAATGTAGGCAAGTATCAGGAGATGAGCAGGGAGAAGAAAGAGAAACATTAGTGCCAAAATATAGTTGCTTTAAATGACCTTTGTCTTGTAGTCAGGAAAAAGTCAACTGTATACCAGGGAGCATTATGTTTTGGAGATATTAATATGGAATTAGTATGCAGAATTGAAATAGGAAGAGACTAGGAATGAGATAAATAGTTGACTAGGTTATATTTTGTGATAGTGTTAAAAACAAGGTAGAAAGGGTAGACTTAAGAAATGTTTTGAGATACAATGTATAGAACAGCATGAGGAAAGCATTAGTAACTCAGGTGGTCAGCCTAACTAATATAGAAAGTTAGAGGCACCATTAGCACAGGTAGAGACTATTTGGAATCAAAGTGAAGGTGAAATGAATTATGAATTTGGTTTTAGTGGTAAGTTTTAAATTAAAAATTTAGATGATCTTGGTTGATTGTTAGCTTGTTAATTTCTTCATTCATTCTGTAATTATTTACTCAATATTCACATTGCAGAAGCATGGGAATGTGGATTTGAGAGTCATTTAGATAGAAATGAGAGAAAAATCTTCTCAAGGTAAATAAACTGGCAGATAAGAGAGTATAGAGAAAAATTTAGAGGAGACTAAACTTTGAGAAGTATCCACTGTTTGGAACAGTGATAAAGGAACCTAAAGTGAAAACAAAATTATTGGAAAACTTGAAATCAAAGGGAGAAAACCATAGTCTGGGTTTTCAGACTGAGAAAGGTGTAGCTACTGTTTTTAGGAAGTCACTTCTAAACAATTTACAATAGCCAAACTATGGAAGCAGCCAAGATGTCCATCGACAGATGAATGGATTACAAAACTATGGGATATGTACACAATGGAATTGTACTGAGCCATAAAGAAGAACAAAATCATGTTATTTTCAGGGAAATGGAAGGAACTGGAAAACATTATATTAAGTGAGATTAGCCAGTCACAAAGAGTAAAGAAGCATATGTTCTCTCTAATATGCGGATGCTAGGGAGAAGATAGGGTATAAGAGGGTCTTCAGATGAAAAAGGAGAGACCCTCGAAAGCAAAGAAGTTGATTTAATCGGGGGAGAGAGAGGGGACACTAATGTATATCAAGGTTACTCACTAAACTGAATTTGAGAAGGAGGGAGGGCGAGGGAGCGGGGTGGGAATTTGGGGAAGGGGTCAAATGAGAATTGTGAGCACATATATTGTTATCAATTTGTACCTAACAAAGATGTATGCTTACAATGTATGAATAAAAATTAAAAAAAAAAAAGAAAAGGATGGAACAGGAGCTGATTTCTTGATCTTACTGGAGGCAGTGGCAATAGAGTTTTTTGTTCCAAAAGTTTGACAAGTCAGAGAGGAAAGGAGCAAACATTTATCTAAGAGGGGGACTGTGTCAAGCAAAGATTATTTTCAATTTAGGCCAGGCAGAAACAGTGAAACTCATAAAAATGGAGTATATGCTGGGAATAATTGAGGAAACAATCTGAGGAGATGGAAAGATAATTTTAAAAATGTATTTATAATGTGAGTATTATGTGGTGTGAATTTCCCTGTGCTATACAATGCTCCTTGAGTTTAAGGACCAGACCACCCACCTAGCAATTGACATAGAGCCTGACAGATCGTAAATGCTCAATAAAATGTTTAACTAATGAGTTTCATAAGGAATTCAGTGAGCATCTCTATTTCTCTGACACTTAAAGAATGCAAGAGACATTATACATCGGTAAAAAAAAAAAAGTTTCATGGAAGAAAGATCTGTGGAAAATCATAAAATCATGCCCATTGCCCATCTTTCTAATAAGGTAGATAAGGAGATTACTACTGGAAGAAATTTGGTATAATTAGGGCTTAAGAAAAATTGAAGACATTGTAAAGTAACACCTTCCAAAAGTATGCTAAGGAGTTAACTAATGATAAATGAAAAGATTGCTAAACTACAGAGTAGTTATAGTTTGACCATTTATTGATGCCTAGCATGTGCCAAGTACTACAATTAAAGTTTACATTTACATATTATGCAATCTTTCAAACAATCCTAGGAGGTAAGGAGATTACTTAAGTCTAGTTTACTAATGAGAAAACAGTATTAGACCATAAATGAAATTATCTAAGCACTATTTTGTTTTCTCTAGCAGTGTCTTATGGTCTTAGAGCAAAAGCAGAGAGGCCATAAAGTAAAAATGTATTCAGGTTTAGGAGTTGGCAAAGCAGGTATGATGCTGTAAGTCATTCTTACGTTTCTTATTTAATTCAATCTCACAGTACCACCATGAGGTAAATATTATCCTCCTTTTATGGAGCGTTTAATGAGTTTTCCACAGGTAGGAACGTGGTATATGATCACACCTGGTCAGAACCTGTCTATTTTATTCCCAATCCTGTACTTTTTCCAGTACTCTCAGAAGGAAGACTAGGCATGCCACTTAGGTTAACAGTGATATGCTGTCTAAACATAGGAGGACACAATTTAGAACAGAGATTTTCAGTTCTAGGTTTAATCACCAGAGCTTCAGCAAATTCATCATTTAAATGGAGACAGTCATAATGCTTGTGAAAAGGTTGCAAAGAGTTTTAAAATACTGTGTAATCTTACAAAGCACTAAACCAATTTTAGTTAATTATTTTTAAGTATTGACAAGAGCATTATTCTATAATCACATTTTATTCACATATTTGTAAGCCTGCTAACTTGTAGATACAAACCTTAATTACTGATTAATTTGTGGCATTTTCATTTTTCTTTTAAAGAAAACTTCATTTTGTTTGAACATCCACATTAGTGACATCCTAGGAAAGTAATTTGATATAATAAATAAAAATAAAAGTAGTTTTGTGCTCCAGGTATGGTGTTGCATGCCTGTCATCCCAGTACTTGAGAGGCTGAAATGGGGAATCGACCGTAGCAACTTAGCAAGACCCTCAGCAACTTAGTGAGACCCAGTTTCAAAATAAAAAAAATAGGGTTGGGGGTATAGCTTATAGGTAGAATGCTTCGAAGTTCAATCCCCAGTATCATACACACCAAAAAAGCGTTGTACAAAAATAGTCTAATTGTTATAAATTTTGTTATTGAATAGCAATTTAAGACACTATTAAGTTACCAAGTCATCTAGAATGTATTGCTTAAAGTTTTTTTTTCTTTAAAAAATTTCTCCCCAGTGTTAGGGATCAAATCCAGGGAATTGCACATGCTTAGCTGAGCTATATCCTCAGCCTTTCCAAATATTTTAATGTATAATGGAAATATGTGTATGTTGAGTTTATATCCATGTCTCCTATGCCTTTTAGAATACTAATTCTAGATAGTACAAGATAAGAATCAATATTTAAACACTGACTTGAGCAGATTGGACTTGCTTTCATGAAAAGTTAAGAAACTCATTCAACTTTCAATTATACTATGTTTGGGGTTTTCTATTATTAGAAAAAAACAGGTGTTATTGTCCCTCTCCCCGCACTATTCTGTTAAAAATTAGCTTTAGTAAATTTAATTGCTTTTAGTTTTCTGCTGCAAATGCTTTCAATTCTTAAGTTATAGAAATAAGATGAAAAGTAGAAGACTTCCACTTTTTTTCTTTTTTTAAATCATGCTAGGGGGTGAAGTCATGGCTTCACACATGTTAAGCAAGTACTCTCCCACTGAGCTATATCTCCAGCCCAAGACTTCAACTTTAATCATTCATTTATAAATGTTGTTTTGCCAGTGGCACTTTATAAATTATACTGATATATGAAAATGACATTTTATCTAACTTTTAAAATGATGGGTCAGATTTTTGTTAATGTATGTGGTACTCTTGGGGGAAATGATAATAGAATATTTAGCTTCATAAGAAGGTACCAGTTTTAGATTTCACAGAATGTGTCTTAATTGGCCATAACCTAATGGTAAGTTGTCTTTGAATAAATTGTATATATATAAGTTTCAAGCCGGGCGTGGTGGCGCACGCTTGTGATCCCAGCATTCGGGAGGCTGAGACCAGAGGATCTGAGTTCGCGGCCAGCCTCAGCTACCTAGTGAGACACTCCGCAACTTAGTGAGACTCAGTTTCAAAATAAAGAATAAAAAATAGGGCTGGGGGTGTAGCTCAGAAGTAGAATGCCCCTGAGTTCAACTCCCAGTACTGGAAAAAAAAAAAAAAAAAGTTTCAGCATGAGCCAGGGTTCTGATACCAAGAGGTTTTTGTTTAGAAGATGTATTAAAGTTAGGTTTCTGAGGGACTTGAGGTATGGGAAAGTTATATTTTTCTCTTTCTTTAATAACCCATTATATGTTTATCACCCATCATTTGCCTATAAATCTTTCTTGAACTTAGTTTCTGTTTTTGCTTTTTAAAAAATTACTCTGACTCAGCTTTATAGTAGTCAGTTTACTTCAGTATATAAAAATAATTGTATTTTATATAGCTGTTTAAAAATAACCAAACAGCTATTTGGCACCTATTTGCATTGCTCTTTACAGGAAGACTTTCCATGGTTGTCGGGACTCAGAGAATGGTTGTTTTAATGGTGTAATTGTCTTGTGCAGCTCAATCGGAGAAGCAGGACTTTGAATCAGGTGCAGCTAAAGGCATACTTTCTCAAGGAGATATCTAGATAGTTACTGTTTTGGACTGATAAGAATGTCAGCTTTTAAGTGAAGTAAGATGTTTGAGAATATATTCAGAGAAAAGTGCAATACAGAAATGCAGGTTGAAAAATTTGGTGAAGATGATATTGATAAGGTAACTCCAAGAAGTATAGTAAATCACTTTTTCTTAAAACTTGGGATCCCTAGAATAAGCTTGTTTTCTTTTGTAGACACACCCAACCTAGCTTGTCTTTTTTTAGAGGACTGTTTCAATAATGTATTTCATTTAGCAGGTGTTTATGGATTATCTATTCAGGCACTCTTCTAGATACTAGAGATACAGCAGTGAACAACACAGACAAAAATATCAATACTCTGGAGCTTATATTCTGGTGAGGGAAGGATAGTAAACAAGTAAATTATATGATTTATTAGGTAAGTGCTATAGAGAAAAAATTTCAGGGAGAAACAGACAATGCTGAGTGGTATCTGGGTATAGTTTTAAATAGAATAGTCAAAGCTTCAACAGAAATATATTTTAAACACAATTTGAGCTTTGCCTAAGAACTCCAGGCTTCCTGCTGTTGTTATTTATCATATCTCAGTCCTCAGATATCATTGTTTGCCATTTTGTAAAGAAGGTTTGAAGCAAGGTAAAAACTATGATGGTTGATTTTAGGTGTCAGATTTACTTGGTTAAGAAACACCTAGAAAACTGAAAACTGGTATAACATTACGCTGGGTTTGTCTGTGAGGTTTCCAGAGGCTTGTGAGTGGGTGGACTGAGTGAGGAAGATCTGCCCTCAATGGAAGTAGATACTCTCTAATCATTTGGGGATCTGGATAGAGCAGAAACACCAGAGCAAAGGCAATGTCTGCTCTTGCTCCTGGAACTGGGGCATTTTTCTTCTCCTGCCCTTGTTCTTGAGAACTCCAGCCCTCGGACTTCAGGATTTGCACCTGCAGTCCCCCAGTTCTCAGGCACTGGGCCTCAGACTGAGAATTATTCCATCAGCTTCCCTGATTCACTGGTTTCTAGACTTGGTCTGAGCTACATTCCTAGCACTCCAGGATCTCCTGCTTGCAGATTGTTTGTTGAGGACTTCTGGGCCTCCACAATCAAAAATATATATTTAGAAAAATGTAAATACAGGGTGTAGTCATTTTTATTAGCTGATTTGAATATAACATTCAAGAATGGTCTCACTCAAGGTGATTCAAGAAGAGATCAGGAGACTTTTCCTGGAAATGTTCCATTTTTTTCTTTCTTTGGAGTTGGAGCTGGTTCTCCTTTTTTGCTGATGTTCATGTACTTTAATTGACCTCTCTTCTTGCATCAGGATATGCCTGCTCTTAATTCACTTTGAAAACCTTGGGCCTCCATTATTTGCCTTGAGGTTTTGTGTCCTCATTCTGTGTAATGCTGTGACTGCAGAAACACTCTAGCTTGTTCCTTGGAGTTTCAAAGGTGTCATAGCACTTAAAGCTACTTTTCCCCATCCATTCTTGCTTCCTTACTCCTTGCAAAGCTTTGTTTGGCACATATGAGTTAGATAGTATGTTTCTGTAGTTTCCAAGTTCTTGGAACTTCAAAGAGCTTTAGTTAAGATGATTTCCAAAAAGTATCTTATGTAGGACATTCTTGGTCTCTTACTATTACTATGCAGTTTATGGACCTTCTAGGAATAGTACAAAAAAAGTCTGTGTATTAATGAACCCTTTCTGAAAAGTCAACACTTACACATTATTTCAACACAGTTTTATGGTGATTATTGTCTGCTACAGTTTTATGTATTTAAATTATTAACTTATTGATTGAGCCTTGAGGCCTTTCACACAAAGGATGCAATTTGAATAATGCTATGGTAAAACCATTTAATCTCTGTTTAAAACTGTAGTATGCTTTATTCCAAGTGGTAATAACTCCTTTCTATGGAAACATAGCATATGTTGTTTATATGTAAATATTGCTTTAAAAGCTATATTTTGTTAAATGTAAACTTTCAAAATCAAGATCATTCATAGAGCAGTATGGGGTATTTTTAAAGATAATTTTAATCTACATATAGTATATATAAGCTTATTCCCTAGAGAAAAGAAGGTGATTGTACTTTCTGATGGGGAGAAAGAATTTCAAATATCAAGAGGCAGCTAGATGGAACTAATTTCAGTCCTCTGGGGATGAACTAGATTTAGCTTAAGCTACTGTAGCTAAGAACTAAAGAATATTTCCATAAGGATGTTTTTACCATAAGACCCAGTCCCTGCATTAATCCTTCTTAGAATACCCCAGCAGGTAGTGACTTATGACTCAGCACCCCTTGTAATCTCAACTGAGTTTTAAGTGTCTAAGCAGCGGGGACTCTATCTTGAAGTCTGTGGCTGTCTCACCTGCCTGTGGCATTGTGCAGAATGCTCTGCACCTCATCCCCAACATATGTGTCTTGGTTGAAAGTGACCAAAGTAAGTCAAGCCATTCGTTTTTTGTTGTTGTTGTTGAAGATTCCAGGATGTGCTACTATTTTCCCTCTTCATATCTGAATCTTACTATTATAATACAGACATACTTTTATTTTTAAAATGTAAGCTGAGCGTAGTGGTGCATGCTTATAATACCAGTACTTGGGAGGCTGAGACAGGAGGATTGTAGGTTCACAGCCAGCCTCAGCAACTTAGGCCCTCTGCAACTTAGTGAGATCCTGTTTCAAAATAAAAAATAAAATAGGGCTGGAGATGTAGCTCAGAAGCAGAATGCCTGGCTCCAATCCCCAGTACCAGAAAATAAGTAAGTAAATGCATACATAATACATAAATAAAGTATAATTAATCAATAACATGTTATCATTCTTTCAGGAAACTCTCCCAGACAGGTAATTTGCTTCTGAGTATTACTTACAAAGTGGGTTATCCTTAGTGTAAGTGGATCATGATACTGTGCTTGTGTTATTTCTCTTTATAAAGATAAACCAAAGTTCTAAAAGAGCACATTTTCATAGTTTTTATCTATAGTGAAGAAAAGAGCATCTGTCAAAATAAGATATAATAATTGGGGTTATTGATAGAGGTAAATTGAGGTAAAATTTTCATTTTTTTCTGTTAGAAACACGTTTAATATTTTAAATGGCTTTTAGAAGAGGTGGTTGATGTAGAGTAAACTTGTTATCTTCTGGCATGGCTAAGTCATTTGGGGTGATGGTAAGAGTAGGGAATCCTAACACTGGTTGTATCCTGAGTATGCCTGGCACTTCATGTAATTGTGTGTGTGTGTGTGTGTGTGTGTGTGTGTGTGTGTGTGTGTGTGTGTGTGTTGCTGGGGATTGAATCCAGGGATGTTCTACCTCCCAGCCCTATTTATGCATGCATGCATGTATGTATGTATGTATGTGTTTCTTTTCTTTTTTTTTTTTTATTGGTACATTGCGATCATACATCTTGATGAAGTTCAGATAGAGGCACACATGCACACAGCACTTGTTGAGCCCTCCCACAGTTCCCACCCCATGGCCTCTCCATCCCCAGTTTCCCATCCTCAGCATAGTGATTGGCTTTGATGAATTTGTGTATGTACATCATGTTCATTGAGGTGTTTCCTTCACTCCACTAAGGTTTCTATTCCTTTTTCTGGAGTCCCTCCTATGTCCCAGTTTCTTCCTAACTTCAGCATATGAGGGAGAACATCCAATCTTTCACTTTTTATTTTTTATTTTGGAACAGGGTCTCACTAAGTTGCTGAAGTTGGCCTGGAACCTGAGATCCTCTTGTCATAGCCTCCCAAGTAATGAGATTACAGGTATGTGCCACCATGCCCTGAATGTGTAATTATTCGTATATCAGGAACTCATCATTAGAGGATAGATATTTTTATCATCTGAATGTTGCAAAGAAGCACCCTCAAATCAATGCATTTTTTAGTAAGTAGAAGTTCCAAAATTTACATGATCTTTCTCTCTTTTGAATATGGCATATTAGATACATTAGATATACTTCCCTATTTAAAAAGATAAAAAATAAAAACAATATTGAAATAAACAGAGAAATGAATGTTGCTGAGCACATGCCTAAATTAATTATTCTACCTGAGTTCTAACTTTAGCTAAAGAGACCATAAAAAGCCCATGCTGCCCATTTTGAGAAAAAAGATAATTTTATAGAGCTAGAAGAGCTTACATATTCATATTAATTAAACTAACCCCCTGTCTACTAATATTCTGAAGACTCTGTAAGTGGCAAAAAAAATATGCACAAGATATGACTCCTTACCTGAAGGAACACAGTCCATTCTGGACTGACATAACTTCTATTTTATTTTAATACAACTGTTGAATTACCTTCCAATTAATTATTTGCTCTTGAGGAGTACAAACTATGCTTTGTTGTGTTTGAATTCAAGTAATATTTATTGGATACTTGGAAATCTTTCATATAACTTAACATAAGCATTAGTTTCTTGAGTAGGGTAACTTGGGTGGCTTTGGAAAGCAGTGTAACATAATGGGGAGGATGTAGATTTTGGAATCAAACCAGAGCTCAGAATCACGTGCTGATTCTTAGCTGTGTGACTTTGGATAAGTCAGTCTCTCTCAGCTTCATTTTTCTCATACCTCAAATAAAGAAGATGATAGAGTTGATATGGTGATCACATGATAATGTTCTTAGTAATACTATTTATTAGAACAGTGTCTGATGTATAGTAGAGTCTAAAATGCACTCCCTCAAGTTCTCATTTAAGATGAAGTAGAAAGTGATAGGTATAGTATCAGGGTAAACTCAAGAGTGAAATAGTACACCCACACAGGAGGCTTAGAGGGCTTCATGGAGAAATTGATATTAGAATTAATCTCTGAAAGATGGTAGGATTTAGACATATAGAATTGGGACTCATGAATATTTTACAACTTAAGTGTTTATATAAAGGTTGTTGGTAACATAGTAACATATCTTTTAAACCATGGTTTGGCTAAAGGCATAGAACTATTACTCTAGTGGATAAGTCTTATACTGAATCTTTGCAAAAGCTGAGAGAATGTTATTAAATTTCAGTGACAGTATTCCTGCTGGATACTGAGAAATGAGAAGTTGGTTTCATTGCTGTCTCGTGATCTTGCTTAATACAAGGAGAGAGATTTGAAAATCTAAATGAGTGACTCTCTAATACCTATGTTTGAATTTCCCATTAGAATATCCAAAGAAAGTTGGTTAGGAGTGCTGAGCTGAGATCTCTTCAGAATTCAGTTGTCTATTAAGAGTTAAAATGCTAACTTTAAGGTAGTTTTAGTGGAATCCATGGATGTTATCATTGCAGAAATCTTTTGGGCCACACATCAGCACTGTATCCTCCTCTGAGTAGAACTGTGGACCTCCCTGACTACAAGGTTTTATTCATTGTAGTGAATTCACACAGCGCTTCCTTGGTCTTCCCAAAGAATTCTTACCTGCAACAAGTTGCACCTTTCTCAAAATTGTATCTAAGGGTCTCCCCAGTTCAGGATCCTGTCAGACTGATTTTACAATAATCATCTTTTTCATTTGCAGCAAAGGTCAGCTTACTCATTGGAGAACTGGTTCAGAAGAGTTCAGAGGACACTCTCGAGGGTAGTTCCTAGTTAACATAGATGTCACAGATGTTCGACATCTGTAAGACAGCATTACATTATTTTTGGATAGCTCAGTGCTTCAGGGCACAGCTTAGGCCTTTCTTTCTTTCTTTTTTTTATTTATACTCACTCCCTAGGCAGTCCTATCCTTTTTTTATGCTTTTAAATACAACTATAAGTTGATGCTTCTAATTATATATTTTCAACTTATCCTATTTCCTGAGGCCCAGACTCAAATATCCAAGTGCCTACTTATGATCTACAAACACAATATTGTTTATGAACTATCTCAAATGTCAAGTGTTCAAAACTGAGCCCCTGGTCCACCATCATGCCCTAAGCCACTTCTTCTCCCGTCTTTCTCAACTCAAATAATGGCAATTTAGTAGTTTCAGTTGACTCATAAAAAATCTTAGTTGGCTATTTTCTCATATACCTGTGCCATCAGCAAACAGCAATTTTTTTGGCTTAACCTTGACTATATATCACTGCTATAGTTTGGATGTTCATGTGTTGAAGACTGGTCCCCAGTTTGGCACTGTGGGGAGGTGGTAGAAACTTTAAGAGGTGGGTCTAGCAAGAGGGCTTCAGGTTACAGGTGGAATACCCTTGAAAGGGATAATAGATCCCCACCCCTTGTTCTTTTGATTGCCAGCTGCCGGGAGATGAGTAGCATTGTTGTACCACACTATCACCACCATGATTACTGTTTCACATAGACCTAAAAGAAATGGGGCCTTTTAATCATGGGCTGAAACCCCAAATAAACCTTTTCTCTTATGATTTGATTATCTCAGGCATTTGCTGTAGTAACAGAAAGCTGATCTAGACAGCCACTTCTCACGGTCTGGTCCCTACAGCCACAATGCTGGTCCACACTATCACCATCTCTCATTGTAGTATTGTAATAGCTTCCTAGTTGCTCTTCTAACTTCTGCCTCAGAGGACTTGGTCAATAGAAGCAAGAAGGTAGAAGGACCACTGCTTGGGCCAGGATTTTCTGTCAAAGGGATTTAAAATTCCTTCAAGCCCTAGTACAGAACCCTTAATAGTACTCCCTTGAGTTTCATGCCCCAAATTTTGAGAGAGGTGATTACTTCCCCTGTGTATAGTCAGTTGACCATGATATAAGAGGTTTTCAGTAGAGCCTCTATGAATATCCGATTTTAACAGCCTCTTGATGGACAGTTGCCCTATATATCCTAAGTATATTACTAATCTTAAAATAATGAGAATATAATGAAGTGCACTCACTGCCGAAAGTATACCGAACATAATTTCATCTTCTTTTTAATGATTTAGAATGAACTTCAGGATTTGGAACTGCTTTAGGCTGATCATTAGGAACATCAATTCTCATTGCATAGTAAAGGAAGTGCTGGTTAGTAGAGATTTCCAGTTGAGTTAGTGTCAGAAAAAGCAGCTTTCTCTCTTCTAAAATTAAGCACAGTTTATTAAGCCTTTCTAGTTATTTTCTTCTCTGAATTTTGTGGCATAAGGTAACCTACTAATATTATGATAGCACATTTTGTTTTGGACCCAGGCTAGCAATAATGGTTGACTGGCCATTTTTATTCAGTACTTAAAAAAGGAAGTTTAGTCACTGAATTTTGCAAGCATTTTATTTGATTTGTATGAGCCTTAACTTTTTTATTTTATATTTATTTTCAACCTTGTAGATATGAGGCCCTTTCTGGTTTAGTAGCAAAGTAAAAGATACTAATGAGAATGTCTTTGGGACATAATTATGTAGATTTAAAGGAGTGATGTAGTTTTAATTATGCCCTTTAGCTAGTGTACTTGCATATTAAACTCATTCATGTCTCTGTGTATTTCCCTCTGAAACTCTGCTTTTCTCAGGCCTTAAATTACTAATCAGCTCATGGGTGTACCCAAAGGTTATGTAAGTTAAGTTGAAGAC
Organism: Graphiurus murinus; assembly: GCA_004027655.1. NCBI lineage: Eukaryota > Metazoa > Chordata > Mammalia > Rodentia > Gliridae > Graphiurus > Graphiurus murinus. The sequence goes on along the minus strand of PVLC010010710.1, from coordinate 17,917 downwards.
TGCCAGAGAATGTGTTTAAACTATTAATCCAAAACATACAGAAGTTTTTGGTTAGAAAAAAAAGACCCCTGGGTTTACAGTATTTTTTGCTTCGTTCATAAGAAGGAAATTCCAGCCATATGCATGTTCCTTCTTCCTTCCCTACCCAAATAAAAACATCTTGGTTTTACTGTGTTGGAAAAGCTAATATATTGTTTCCCTCAAGCTATTTTATTAAACTCAGAGAATTTTAAATAAAATAGTGATAATGTGAAATTATAAGGTTTTTTTCCTATTTTTGTTGGTTTTGTTTGTTTGCTTTTGTTCTTTTACTTCTTTGCTTTTTTGACCTATTCGTTTGCTTTCATTATCAACTTCTAGATTTAGAAAAAAAGTAACTACTTTGAAGGTACGAAGTGATTTGTTCATGTTAGGGAAAAAATAATGACTCTTATCAAACCCTACTTCATGGGCAGGTTTGTTTTCAAATTTGTGAGAAGACAGACAAGGAAAACCCTTGGTACATTTTAAAAAGAAAGGCTCTAAAAATCAATGGAGGCCAGCTTTCCTCTCAAAGAGACAATAAAAAAATGTAAACCTTAGAATAGGAGTCAGTAAACTTTCTCTAAAGGGTCAGATAGTAAATATCTTTGGCCATGTGAGCCAGATGGTTTCTGTCTCACTTACTCTGCTGTGGTATCATGAAGGCAATATAGACACTATCCACCCAAACAGACCTGGTTCTGTTGTCATCATCAAACCGGGCTTTGGCCTGTGGGCTGGCCGTGGTTTGCTGACTCCTAATTTAGAACATGGATTCCTTAATTTTTTTTCCCCCATTTTTTTTAAACTGACATTTGTCAAGTACCAGCTGTATGCTTCAACTACTTTGATGTGCTTTTTTTTTCAGTGATCATCACAATAGCTTATGAAACAGGTGGAGATATTTGCTTCTTAAAATTTTAACATTACAAGCCGGGCGTGGTGGCGCACGCTTGTAATCCCAGCATTCGGGAGGCTGAGACCAGAGGATCTGGGTTCAAGGCCAGCCTCAGCTACGTAGTGAGGCACTCCACAACTTAGTGAGACCTGGTTTCAAAATAAAGAATAAAAAATAGGGCTGAGGGTATAGCTCGGAGGTAGAGTGCCCCTGAGTTCAATCCCCAGTACCGCAAAAAAAAAAAAAAAAAAAAAAAAAATTTAACATTATGAAAAATTTCAAATATGCGCAAACACAAATCCCCACATATCCTTCATCATATTAACCAATCATCAGTAGTTTTGTATCTTTGATTTGTTTAATCCCTTTTTAATTCTTTGTGTTGTAGCTGGGTTTTGGAACCTAGGTTCCATACTATGTCATGAGATGTTTGCTATATTAGTGGGGGTTCTCAGAAAAACAGAATCATCATGAGACATGCACACACAGAGAAAAATTTATTACAGAGAATTGTCTCATAAGACAATGGAGGCTGAGAAGCCCCACAGACTGCTGTCTGCAAGCTGGAGACTCAGGAGAGCTGGTGGGGTAGTCTAGTCTGAACCAGAAGGCTGGAAAACCAGGGTGCAGGGGTGTAAGTCCCAGTGGGAGAGCAGGAGAAGACCAGTATCCCAGCTCAAGCAGTCAGGCAGAAAGGGTTTTGTTCTGCTGGGGTTCTCAACAGATTAGACAATGCCCACCCACCTTGGGAAGGACAATCTGCTTTACTGAGCCTGCTAATCCAAATGCCCTTTCATCTGGAAATACCCAGAAATAACATGTAGCCAAATATTGAACACCATATGATCTAGTCAAGTTGACAAATAAAATAACCGCCATAGACACCTGTATACTTCAGTGCACTCTCTGAAAAATATAGACAATTTCTTATGTTATCTAAATATAGACAAGTTCTTATTTTACCATTTGGCAAAATCAACAATAATTTTTGGTAACATTTAGTATCCAGGCCACAATCATAGTTCCCCAATTTCCTAAAGCATGTTTTGTTGTATGTTTGTTTTCTACATCTGATTTGAACCAGGATCCACATTGGGTCATAAGTTACATTTGGCTGTTTTCTCAAATCTTTTAGAAATCCCTTACCTCCTATTTTCTTTTTCTTTTTTGCTTTGGTTTGATTTTAGTTCATTAACTTGTTGAAGAGCCAGTTCTATAAAATGTTTCACATTCTGAATTTTTTTGCTTTCTTTTGGTGTTGTTTAGTTTACTGTATTTCTTATTTTTCCTAGAAATGGAGTTACCTCTGAATGCTTATATAGATTGGGTTCAACCTTCTTGCCAAGAATCTTTCATTAATGAGTTATACTTTATTAATGATTTTATATCAAACCTGGAGGCATACTGGGGTAGTAGTAGCCTGAACTCTCCACTCTAAATTTCTTCCTCAACTTTCATCATTGCCTTATCCCCCAAAAAGGAAGGAAATAAAGCCGTGCATTGTGGCGCACGCTTGTAATCCCAGTACTTGGGAGGCTGAGACAAGAGGATCGCAGGTTCGTGGCCAGCCTCAACTACTTAGTGAGACCCACCGCAACTTATTGAGACCCTGTTTCAAAATAAAGAATAAAAAATAGGACTGGGGATGTAACTCAGAGGTAGAATGCCCCTGGGTTCAATCCTCAGTACTGGAAAAAAAAAATGAAGGAAATAATGTGTGCTTTTTTGTGTGAAGGAATGAGAGTTAAGTAAATTCTCTGTAAATAGAAGTTCTTTCTAAAGTGCTGACTACTGTTGCACCTAATTTAGGATGGGGTATACCAGTTACAAGGGAGCATAGTAATGATTGTTTGGGTCTATTAAGATTTGACTATTCACTTTATGATCTTGGTCAAGGTATTTGCTTTCACCAAGGTCTGTCTCATGCCCTCAGTTTTATGTGGGAGTGGTGATTCTATTTTACATGAATTCTTATGAGGAGCAGGAATAATGTCTGTCAAGTGTCTAGCATAGCCTTGGGGACATGTAGGTGCTTTGTTTATGGTAGCCATTGTTATTTACTTTTAAAAATTATTGATAGTTAACAAGTATTTATTTCTTGCATATCCATGTGAAAGAAAATAAATGTGCCCTTTTGGTCAAAGGAGGAAGTTGTAAAAATTAACAATGGATAGCATTTGTGGAAAGCATCATTTTCTAATAATTTGCTTTTTATGATAATGGGATTAATTAAAATCAATGTTGAAAATTTAGCTAGCATTATTGATTATTCTTGAAATTAAAACATTGATAAGTAAGAAGTTATGAGCCTACATTCCATTTGTACTTAGTCTTTTATTTCTCTCTGAATGCTATCATTTCCTCACTGTGTTCATTACTGAGACTTTCAAAAATAGAATTTGAACACAAATTTGTCAAAGTAAAAATATAATCGAATGAGAAAAACTTCCATATTAAAGTTCACATATTGCCTGCGAGTCTTAAGGCAAATCCATCTACCTTCAGTTTTCATCTCAGCCCTCACTCTGGCTTTTGCTAACTCTATTAGTTATTCTTGCCCATTATTTTCTTGTGGATGTGAAAATGAATTGTGTGTGCATGAGAAACCATCTTTTTAGTTCGTTAACTCATCATGGCAGCTGCTGAGCCATGACGACACCTTTAAAAAAGGTAATGGAAACTCTTGTCTGGGAAAATGTTAGGAATCAAAGTTAACTGACATGTAAGAGCTATGTATAAGTATTTTTAAAAATTCTGTTTTTTTGTATAGGTTTATAATAAAAGCCAAATGCCATTGTTTCAACTCTGGTTTGATACCTTTTCAGTTTTAAAGAGCAAGAAATGATTCTTACCATTTTTTTTTTCATGATCATCTAGTTAACAACTGTCTTTAATTTCCTTCTAGAATTCATGAACTTATGTTTACCCACTCATTATCAATAATGCATCAATAATCATTATCACTATTCTCTCTCTTGGCTTTTTTTTAGTATATAAAAACAGCACGGTTTTTCAACCATTAAGATAATTTTTCTGATTATATGTATTGTAAAATATTGGGGTACTTAACACTGAAAAGATGGATTCTTTTCTGGGGAATTTAATGAGAAGGTATTAAATGGCTTTCAAGCATGTCCTAGTTGAACTGTAAAGGTTTCTGTCAGCCTTGTGCCTATAAAACTGCAATTTACTTAGGGGGAAATAAATTCTGCAATTGAAAATGTTATCAACAATTAAATTAATAGCATGATTAAAATTAAAGCATTGAGATTTTGTGTGTGTGTGTGTAAGTAAAACTGGTGATTGAACCCAGGGACATTCTGTCTCCAAGCTACACTGCCAGCCCTATTTTATTTTGTATTTTGAAACAGAGTCTCGGTAGGCTGCTGAGGATCTCATTGTGTTGCTGAGGCTGGCCACAAACCTGATACTCCTGTCTTAGCCTCCTAAGTACTGAGATTACAGACATATGTCACCACACCTGGTGAGATTTTTGTTTGAAAAAGAGAGTGTCCTTTCCTATATGATAATTAATAAGCTGGGTAGCCCACCATGATTATATTTGTATATATTTCATATTCTGTAATTCATAGTAGCTACTTAATGAGCTCTCAGAAAGTCAAACTTCATGATAGTTTTCAAAGAATATTGTAAGATATTGTAGGTATATCTGCTAGCAAAATTGATTTAACTTTCTACATAATCTTATAACCAAACAGACAACTGTTTGTATAGTTATTCATACTGTATATGATGCATATTTCAGATCATTAGTATTATCTAGAAACAAATGACTATGATGTCTACTTTTTAGTCTGGGAAAATGATCATACTTCTAAAACATTGTTAGGTGCTGTTTAAATTTTAAATGTCAAATTTGTAACACATTAATTTGATTAAAAAGACAAAATTTTCTTTAGAGTTCAGCTTTAGAGTCACTCACACCTGAATTCAGATTCAGTTTTCCTTCTGACTGGCTATGCAGGGTTCATTAAGCAAGTTGCTTCATTTCTTTGAGCCTCAATTCCGTTGTATGTGAAATGGGACTGAAGCTATTCTCAGTGTTGTTAGGACTTAAGCAAGATACAAATATATAGCAGTAATAGTATATGTAAAACAATACCTAGAACAGAATAAGCACTCAAATAGTGCTATTGTGTCTAGAAAACAACTTTCCAGAAAGTAAACCACAAATTTTGAACTATGATTTGAGATTTTTGTTTAATTTGAATTTTAATGTCACTGTTTCATGGCTAATGAGAAGATATATTCCCACTGGTCAAGAGGTTTTAGTGAAAGACTTCAGGAAAATATGTGAAGTTTCTTAATATTCAGGTTATAAAGCTGAAGAGCATTCTTTATTGAAGTTACCATCAAATTGGTATTCCTTTTTTTTTTTGCCCCCAAGATATGTACACTGGCAATTTATATATAGAGTTTTATTGAAAAAATATTTGATCATAAAATGATAAAACAATAAAGAATGCATGTGTTTCTTTAGTTCCTTGTATTGATATATCAAAAATGCAAATAAAAAATACATGAAAAGCATTTTCTCATTTTTTTGCCTTTGAATACTTTTCTTTTAGAATACCTGTCATTTCTGTCGAAAGATTTTGCATAAACTTAGACGTTTTCACATTATTATTTTGAATTTTAAGATGGTGAAATTAGAAATGACATATCTTCTTTAAAATATTATCAAAGCAAGTTTCTTACATATCAATGAGGTAATGAATAAGAATTGTTTTTTCCCTGTGATCTACCTGTCCTGCTTATTATTAGAGAACAAAAACATCAGTGAATTCATTCTCTTCAGATGTGAGAAACACAATGAGATTCAGGCTCATAAACCCAAACATTGTTTTTTTAGGGCTGCAACAAATTTGGCAAATTAGCCATTTAACTAGGTAAATAGTTTCTGAAAACCTAAATTCAAACTTCACCCAGGGGTGGTAGCACACCCTTGTAATCTCAGTACTTGGAAGGCTGAGGCAGAAGGATCGCAGATTCAAGACCAGCCTCAGCAACTTAGTGAGACCCTGCTTCAAAATAAAAAATAAGAAAGTGGGAGTGTAACTCAGAGGTAGAATGCCCCTGGGTTCAATCCCAGTACCAACCACATACATACACACACACACAAACACACACACACACACACACACACACACACACACACACACTCACAGAAATGGGCAGTGGATACAAACTCTTTTAAGTCACCCAAATGGCGCTGTCTTAATTCATGCAGAATCTGTGAGAGGAGTCCCCAAACATGCCTGGTGCTGCCTCTGTGTCAACCCTTGTATGTGTTAAATTCTTATCATCTTACTTTGTTAAAATGTTTCTCTGTATTTGCTTTATTATTTATGAATACTCTGCATCTCTAGGCAGAATTTTAAAATTCTAGATTTAACAATAACAACATAAAACACCTCATACCTTTTATTTCCTGTCTTCTTCCTTCAGTGTCCAACATAATACTCCACAGTCTATTTCTTTAAGCAAAAAAAGTTTAATTAATGAACAAGATGCTGTCAGTGTTGTATAGCAAAAAGAGAAGAAAAGGCAGATTAAAGCTCCTTTTTATTTTGCTTTGTTCAATCCCCAGTTGAATGGAATCATGTTGAGCAGCAGCCAAAACCATGGAATTTGAGATTACTTGTTTCAATATTGAATGCAGGCTCAGCTGAGAGAGATGGGATTTAGTGCATTTTCCCACCTTGGGGGAATTAAGGTGACTTTCCCTTGCACAGTGTGTCACCCCAGTTTAGGAGCTAAATGGCTTGTACTTGTTGGTTGAGTAGCTTAATTTTGCAGGTTTATGGGACATGATGTTTTCATAACAGAAGGCAAGAGTAAATAATAATAATCCTCTGGACTTTTAAGGACTGAGACTTAACAGTTCATTATACATTTATATTCAGTTTTGTTTGAAAACCTATGGAATTTAATTCATAATTTTTGTAGATCTTCATCATCAAGGACAGTGAGCAAAAAGCAAAGAGATTTAAGGAAATAGAGATGTCCCTCCATCACAATTCCTTGTCTGGTTTGGATTTAATGACAAGGAATTTTAAAAAGACTTAAAAAGAAAGAGAAACCTACATATGATGGTGTACATGCATTAGCTAGTACAAGTCCAAGCAGCAAATTTTGTGATATGTGAATTGTTTGGTATTATAAGAAAAAATGAATTCTTCAGGATTTATATAAATCATTTACTGTTGTAACTTCTTGGTGAAAGGTCTCTCATTATCTGCTGCTACTTAAGTTTCAAAAGTGATACTGTGCTTTTATTTCTTTAGAAACAAGTTGATTTGGGAATTATTAGTATTCAACAAATTACTCTTTAAAGTTTCACATCAAAATATTATTCCTATAATTTTATGTGTGTTATGTTTCTCATTATGGTTCTGTTCATTTGTATGCCAAATAGGACATCAGAACAGGGTAGGAATATTAAAGAAAATTAATCTGCATATGAAATGGCTAGTAGACTTTTGGTCCTAGAAACTATCATATCAGGAACCATGCTTAAATTTCCATAGTTATCCCTAGCTTTCTTTTTTGTTAATATCTCATCATCTAAATGATTAGATTAGAATCAATATAGAGGTTTTTTTTTTTTTTTTTTTTTGCGATACTGGGCATGGAACTCAGGAGCATTCTACCTCTGAGATAACCCCCAGCCCTATTTTTTATTCTTTATTTTGAAATAGGGTTTCACTAAGTTGCAGAGGGCTCACTAAGTAGTTGAGGCTGGCTGTGAACCTGCAATCCTCTGGTCTTAGCCTCCCAAGTACTGGGAGTACAAGCGTGTGGCACCACGCCTGGCTCTATAATAGTTTTTAATTTAGGAACAGATTTTCATTGTAAAACAGTATGGAAAATAATTTCTAGTAAATACTCAGTTTATGATAATAAAAAAAAAAGAAGTAATTTCCTAACTATGGTAATTTGAAGCATTTTTCGTATGTGTGTGTGTATATGTATTCTAATATATATTATAGATTATATGTGTGTGTTTCAGGAAGAGAGATGTTTTCCATGATAATGTATTCAGATAAACTATCTAAGTAAAATTATAACTAGTTGGATTTTTTTTTGAAAGTTGTTAAGTGTGAGGTAGTATAGAAAAACAAATTAAGGGGGGAGAAACAATATAATTAAATACTATAGATGCATACCTATACATACGCATGTATTTCTATATTGATGAGGTAGGGATGAATTAAATGAATTCATCACAAAATTGAACTTGGAGATTTAGAGAAATAATCCTCTCATTACTCACTTATGTTAATTATAAAATGGTAATTGTAGTATTGAGAAAGATTGTAAATGTATTTAAAGTCAATTGCTTATAATCTACAAGTGGCTATATTTCATTTTCTAATAATTACTTATAGGAAATATCAGGAAAAGATATTTATGTCATTATCATCACCACCAATAAATGTTTATTCAGTGCTTATAAAGCATTAGGCAGGAAAGAGGGAGACCATGACCCAAGATGTCTGAAAAGGAATGAGGACCAGCCTTAGTCTCCTCTGCTCATTTGTTCAGTTCTTTTTTTTTTTTTTTTTAACAAAGACCCCACATTTTTAGCTCAACTTTTCCCAGAGGAAAAACTGTAAAGTAAAAAATTATAGTTTAGCATTAATTTAACAAGTTTTAGGTAGAATCATATGAAATTGCTATTTGTGTAGATCAGAAATAGTATAATATGGCAATTTTACACAGTCCTTATATAATACTTATAGAGCCATTTGTATTCCAGGCATCATTGAGGTGCTAAAAGTACAGAATATAACAATATATTCAAAACCCCTGTCTTCATGGGGTTTTCATTCTTATGGAGTCTTAGACAACTTTCCTTACTGTAGATTGAGGTACATCCAGCTGCCTGCTGTGCATTTCCCCTAAGATGCTCAATAGGCTTTTTGAACATGGTATGTCCAAACAAAACTTGTGGTGGAGAGACAGTATGCCTGTATTTTACCTGCCTTATGAATAGAGATCAGAGGTAGAAGGACCATGAATGTATGACCTAGCCCAACATCCCTCTCTCTCTCTCTCTCTCTCTCTCTCTCTCTCTCTTAGAGCCAATAAGGCAGTAATTTCTCTAGCACCAAATGGTGATTTTTATCTATTGAATTTTAAAATGTGCTCACACATGAAAATCGTGCCTGCTAGAAGGATAAACACAACTGTGATGTGTTTGTTCATTCTAATACATTGTGACAGGCTTTTCTGTATCCTTCACTACACATGGTAAATAGCTGAGATGTGTCGTGATTCAGTGAATGAGCTCTGGATAAAGGAATCAACAGACCCAGATCAGAGTTTTAGATTCCCTGTTGAGGAGCTCTGTTACTCAGATATCCATCAGCAAATATTAATAAGGTAACTACTGTTACATATAGTCATGTGCCACGTAATGACACTTAGTCAATGATGGACCACATGCGCACTGGCAGTCCCCAAAATGATAATGGAGCTGAAAAATTCCTATTACCTAGTGACATTGCAGGTGTCCTAACATCTTAGTGCAATGTGTGACTTGCATGTTTATGGTTGTCAGTTGTATAAAAGCATAGCAATACAATTAAATACAATACATAAAACTTAATAATGATAATAAGTGACTGTTACTGGTTTGTGTATTTACTATAATATAATTTTTATTATTACTTTAAAGTGTGCTCCCTCTATTTATAAAGAAAATTTATAGGGTTGGGGATGTACCTCAGAGGTAGAGTGCTTGCCTAGCATACATGAGATACATGAGGCCCTGGCCTGAACCACAAAACTAAAAAAAAGAAAAAGAAAAAAAGGTTACACTGGCAGCACCCCCATGAACATTCTTGATTCTTGTATTTATTGTGTCTCTTTATTGCATCAAGAGGCCATATTGGATGATTGACCCATCTAGTTTGTGTAAGTGTATGCTGTGATGGTCACACAGTGATGAAATGGCCTAACAGTGCATTTCTCAGAACATATCCCTGTTGGTAAGGGACACACGAGTATACATCAGTGACTATACTTTCAATGTTTCATTGTGAAAACAAATGAGATAATAATTACCAAGTGGTTTGAGAATCAGCTCTTGAAGGATGAGAATTTATATGTAAAATAATATTAATATTCACGATTTAATGCAATCTTTTGTTTGATTTTTTTATTTTGTTGAGTAAGATACTACAATCTTCAAAAACAATACACTTCGAAGTATATCAGGATTTATGATTTAGTCTGTGTTCAGTAGATACTTATTTTTACCAACCATTCTTTTGAGTGTGTTCATGTTTAAGCAACATCATTGATATTTTAATTTTATGTTACACTCCTATGAATGAATATATGAGAATTTTGTAAGGCTATTTAAAGCACCAGCTAATATGAAATTATATGTGCTTTTAACGATTAGGTTGGTGGAATCAAGAAAAATAGCATTTTCCTGCTTCGTCTTGTCATCTTTCTTCTGTTAGCATGTCCCCCATGTATAGAACATTTGAAAGAATAGTGTGGCAATATAAATTCAGTGTCTTAATGAGAAACCATATGAAGTAGAGAAGCAAACAGATAACCTGAAGCCAGACAGTGAAATTTACATAGCTTTCCCTTGGTAGAGCCATCTTCCTGCATGGGTGAGAACACAATCCATCAATAATTTAATTCCATTACATTTGGTTATAAGAAAGCAACCACTTTGTTTTGGGGCTTTAATTCTGGTTCTTTATAGTAATTTACAAGATAAGTAACCTATCACTACTGTGGTGCCTATAACATATCAGTAAAAGAGCAAAGGGGAAAATATTTCTCTTCTGTCCTGAATGTTTTATTATTTTTCAAATGTTTCTCTGGGGGTCTGTGTGCTGCTTTTTTGTATTGAATCATATTGATATGTTGTTCCTATAGGTAAGTGGTATAATGTTGCAAGTTGAAAAAATAAAACCATTAAGACAAACCTGAGAATTCTCTCTCTCTCTCTCTCTTTTTTTTTTTTTTTTGTACTAGATATCTTTGCTGTCTATTAAAACATGTACTTCTATTAAAGCTGAGTGACCTTTGTTACAAATCAGCCTTTCTTATACTTCTTATTGGGAGACATTGCAGTATGTTATAATTTGTACAGTTCTTTAAAACTTGCTGAATACTACAGTGAATCAAATGATTTTACTTAAATATAGGTAATTTACTCTATTCTTATAAGACAGAAAACCCTTTTTGTTTCCCCAATACTATATGTGTTGTTTTTTAAATTAATTAATTGATTTTTTTATTGGTGCATTGTAATTATACATCTTTGTTAGATACAAGCTGGTAAAGGCATACATGCACACATTTCTCATTTAACCCTTCCCCAATTCCCACCTTACTCCCTTCCCCTCCCTCCTTCTCAAGTTCAGTTTAGTGATTGATATGTTTGTGAAAGTACATCATGTGCATTAGGGTGTCCCTCCCCCCATCACCTTCAGTTAAGTCAACTTCTTTGTTCATCTAAGGTTTCTCCTTCTTTGTCTGGAGTCCCTCTTATGTTCCACTTTCTCCCTAGCTTCCGCGTATTAGGGAGAACATACGATTTTTTACTTTTTGTGACTAACTAATCTCACTTAGCATATTGTTTTCCAGATCCATCCATTTCCCTACAAATGACATGATTTTGTTCTTTATGGCTGAGTAAAACATTATTAGCAGTCAGAGAGATGCAAATCAAAACTACCCTGAGATTTCACCTAACCCCATTAGAATGGCCATCATCAAAACCACTAACAACAACAAATGCTGGCGAGGGTGTGGAGAAGTGGGAACCCTAATACATTGTTGGTGGGATTGCAGATTAGTGCAACCACTTTGGAAAACAGTATGGAGGATCCTCAGACGAATGGAAATGAACCTACCATATGATCCAGCAATACCACTTCTGGGTATCTACCAAAAAGAATGGAAACCAAGCTATCAGACTGATGCATGTGTATCTATGTTTATAGCTGCACAATTCACAATTGCCAAACTATGGAACCAGCCAAGATGTCCATCAACAGATGAATGGATTACAAAACTATGGGATATGTACACAATGGAATTTTACTTAGCCAATACTATATGTTTTAGCAAACTGAAAATGGCCATTAGGTGCTAAATTGTGTGTGTGTGAGTGTGTGTGTGTGTGTGTGTGTGTGTGTGTGTGTGTATGTGTGTGTGTGTGTTAGTTATTGGGGATTGAATCCAGGGGCATTCTGTCTCCCAGCAACACCTCTAGTGTTTTAATTTTTTGTTTTGAAACAGTCTCACTAAGTTGCTGAGAGTCTCACTACATTACTAACCTTGTCCTTGAACCTGAGATCCTCCTGTCTCAGCTTCCCAAGTACTGGATTACAGGTGTGTGCCACCTGGCTTAGGTACTAAATTTAACCTCTGTTTTCTTTAGCATTGTTTCCACTTTAAAATTTTACTCTAATTTCAGAAGACATAACCTGCATTTCTTAGTCAGATAAATGCATATGCCTGTATTCAGCATAACAGGGAAGAAAGAACACAGACTTTAAACAAGCCCTAACAAGGTTTCAGTATGCATACTGAATCTCACCGCATTTGAACACTTAAGTTAATCTTTAAGTCTCTTTCCCAAGCTGTAAAAGAGTAGTAATCACACCAACTTTGCAGTGTTGTTAGGAGAGTCAAATGAGGTAGTCTATGTTGTGCTAGTCTATAGTTGGCATATAAACTCTTTATTTGGGGAAAAAAATTAGAATTACAGAAAAGTTATAAAAATTGTACCAAGAATTCCATATACTCTTCACCTAGCTTATCCTGTTATTAGCATCCTGTGCAACTACTATATAAAAGTCAAATCAACAAATTAACACTGGTGCAATACAATTAACTAGAGACTTGATTCACATTTTCCTAGTTTTCTTACAGATTTTTTAATTCTAGTCCAAGATTCAGTCCATGATTCCACATTGCATTTAGTTGTCATGTCTCCTTAATCTCTTCTAAGTCTAGACAGTTTCTCAGTCCTTCCTTATGACCTTGATGTGTTTGAAGCGTACTGGTCAGTTTTTTGTCTTTGGATCTGTCTGATGTTTCTTCATGATCAGATTGAGTTGATGTGTTTGGGGCAAGGGTACCACAGAGGTGATGTTCCTTTCTGATCTTATCATGTCAGGGGCCTATGAAACCAACACAAGTATTGTTGGTGATATTAATTTTCATCTCTTGGTCCAGGTGGTATCTGCTGGATTTCTCCAGTTGTAATTTATTATTTCTTTCTCAAAATATCTTGGAAAAACACTATGTAAATATACTGTTTCCACACTAATTTTAGTGTCCTTTGGTGTACCTTGCTGTCACTATTATGATAGGGTGTTCTAATGGTTATTTCCCATTCCCTTTAGTCGTCTACATTGTTAGGATTATTCTATAAGGAAAAGCAGTCCTTTCTCCCATAATCATTCATGTCATTGTAGAATTCATGAATGTGTATTTCATTCTATGGGTTATAATCCAGTGCTATTGTTGGCTTTATCCCTCAAATTATTCCAGCTTTGGCCATCCAGAGCTCTTGCAGGTCAATTTCCTTGCACTTTGACACGGCCCCATACTCTTGTTCAGCATTTTCTGGCATGAGAAGGTCCAGACTCATCTTTTATTTTCCCCGCCTTAGAGCTGGAATCAATGACTTCTCCAAAAGGTTGTATAAATTCCCTTTAAAAATAACCATCTGTCACTTAACATACCTTTTTCTAATTCTTAGTAGAATTTCTTTGTTCGTTTCTTTTTTGATTTCCTTCAGGGGCAGCCTTATCTAATTTAATCTCACCAAGTGTGAACTGTTGGCTCCTAACCTTTAGCAAAGAAATAAACACTTGCCTACAACAGGAGGCTACACATTCACATTCATCTATTCTTTGTCCTTAAAATTGTACAATCTGGCTTGTCACTGTGAGCTAAAACTTTGTCTCATGCCATTTATCATTCCAGGACATGATACCTTCTTCTATCATTTATTTATTTTTTTTAATTTCGTGCAGTTCTCCCCCACTTTGGTCATCTGTTATGTAGCCAAGCTTAGATAACTACAAGATAACATGTAACCTAATAAGTGAAATATTTATGTCATTGTGACTTTGGAAAAATAATTTAATTCTTTTAGTGATTCAGGTTTAGAGTTATCTTGGAACTAATTTTATAATTATGATGGGAATAGAAGTGTGCTAAAAATCTTGTCTTTTTTGTAAAGTCATTCATTTTGGACATTGATAGGAAAATGTATTTTAATGTCTATGAGTAACCACTAGAGGGTGGTCATGGGTAACCAATTACCCATTGGCTCCACACCCCGCCCCCCCACAAGGTTTCCTGACACAAAAAGATTGAAAATAACTGGAGGACAATATCATACAAAAGTAAAAAAAGGAAAAGTATTAAACTGGACAGTTATATTTTTATATGTGACAAAAGGTATAGTCCAGGATATAAGAGAATTCTGAACCATTGGTTATGCACCTAGAAACATATATCTCTGAGTCATGTAATATGTATAAATATTTTAATATTTACATAAAACATTAGATACTTAAACTTGAGGATTGGAATTTATTTTGCAATTATCTTGGTAGCTCTTTAAAACTTTAATATAATACATAATATTTTTACTAGATTAAGTGTAGTAGGGGAGAAACATCTTTTTCTCACCACCATTAGGTTCATGGATGAAGCCCTGTGACAAAAGACACATTAACAAGAGAAAAAATACAAATTATTATAAGTTTTATGTGACATGGGAACCTTCATAAGGAAATGAAAATCCAAAGAAACAGGGAAAACTGCATTTTATGCTTAGGTTTGATAAAGAGCAGACAGCCTAGGGGGAAGTATGATTGGATAAAGTGGGTATAATCTAATGGTAATAAACTAGGGCAAATTTAGCAGGTCCTATTGGTTCAATTTCCTCCTTGCATATCTGTGTCTTTAGAGATAGGCACATACCTTTCCTCCAGGGATAGGCTGGCCATCTCTGGAATGAAAGTCTTGTTCAGAGAAGGCCAGATAATTATTTCTAGATCTATTGCTTGCTTCATAGAAGGAGTGAGCGACAGTGAGAGTGATCTTCCTGACTTTGCTGCCATATTTTGAGGCAGCATGTCCTGAATTACATCAGTAGCATCTTGAGATATCTTTCTGATAATCAAACTAGATTTTTACATTTTTATCATAACAGAAAGTTAGTTCTAGAAAATACTCACTGTGCATTAAAATAGCCAGATAAGGGAAATTAGGAAAGCAACCTGTGAGGGGAAAAAAATGGACAGAAAATAAATCTGGGGAAATGAGTAAATAGGATGAAATTAATCTAGTTGAAGTTAAATAAATTTGCATTTAATCTCTTAAAATGCCTTTAAATCATTGTTTTTGTATATTTGGAGAGGAGGACGCCCCTCTCCCTTGGAGATTAGAAGCTCTGAGAAGCTCACTTTGGCGCAGTGCCTGATTGTAGACATAGGTGTTGTTTTCATTTTGCTTCCATTATTTCCAGTGAGTGAAAAAGTCAGTTTATTCAAGCTGAGCCAACCCATCTTGGGCTAGTGCATCCCACATTGGTCGGCCCGCTCCTTTGGTTTTCTGGTGATGTTTGTTTTATGTTGGACCTTTTTCTTTCTTTCTTTTTTTTTTTTTTTTTTTGTGGTATTGGGGATCAAACTCAGGGGCATTCTACCTCTGAGCTTTACCCCCAGCCCTATTTTTTTATTCTTTATTTTGAAACAGGGTCTCACTGAGTTGTGGAGTACCTCACGAAGTAGCTGAGGCTGGCCGCGAACCCTCAGCCTCCCAAATGCTGGGATTACAAGCATGCGCCACCACGCCCGGCTTATGTTGAATATTTTTCCACCAGTGAGGTAAAGTCTAATTTTCCCACGTCTTAAGGGTTACTAAATTTAGTCTTTTAGACTATATGTATGTTACTCAGTAAATGTACTTCAGTGAATGAAGGGTCATTTGTGGTTTCTGTCTTCAAATTTTGACAAATTATATTTGGTTGGAATGTTAATAAATTTTCATTACTGTTAATGTCAGTCACATTCATTTCAGCAATAAGGTAGGGTTTTCTAAAAGAAGGGTGCCAGGAAAGATGCTGAAAAGTCTATCATTAATGTAGCCTTTTCTTACCAACAGGCATGCTAGCCAATTAAAGCTACCTACTACATACACCCCGCCCAGACCATTTCCTCCAGGTTGAATTAATTCAAGGCCTGTATTTAAATAGTACTTTAAATTATAATATTTAGTTTTAGGAAGTTGCTCAATCTCTTGTCACTGAAAATTAACAGAGAAATAAATCATAAGATTAGCTTTCAGTCCTCTAGTAGCATCAATTTTGTGAACATATAAAAGAGATTCTTAACAGTTCAGCCAAGTTAAGAAACTTATTGAGCAGCTGCTAGGCTTTGTGCTATCCACAGGATTTACAAAAGTGAATGAGAGATGTATGAACTTGGCAATGCATGGACGTAGGTTCTTTCTCTAACTGACCCTGCAGCTTAGGGTTAGACATTCTGTTCTTTGTTTTGCTGTATAGTAATGTTTAAAGCACGTTCCAAATCAGGTTGTCAGTTTAATAAGCAGTTATGTGTTCTGTATCCCTTCCTTCCCATTTTTCATTTTTCTTTTTCTTTGGTTTTGTACTTCAGTTCCTCTCATGTACCCAACAAGAAAATTATACAAAGAGAAATCTGAAGAAAATTGGCTATTTAAATGCATACTAAAATACTATTTAGTATTTTTTATTTTCAGACTTTTAACTTCCCAATTTGCCATATTTTATTATTCTGAAATACTAGTAAACTTGAGACCAAATAAATGATACATGAATGACTTGTTAAATTTACTGTTTCTTTAGAGAGCAAACACTTTTTTCTGGTTTTCACTAGAATCAGAATCACTGTTTAACTGTGGCTCAGTGTGACTTTCAAGTGACCCAGAAGCAATTGAGTGATAGAGTTGGATGTTCACCATGGATAACTAACAGTTGGTATTATCTGTTTATTTTTTCCCTCCATTTATAATTTTGTCATGTTTTCTTCAAAGTAGGAGACTAGGATTGTAATTTTAACTTTCTCATTAAGCAATTAAAATAACTATTCAGTTGACTCCTAGAAACCTTAGTTTCCTTGTTTATAAAATAGGGATCCTAACTTACATACCTTATAGATAGTGAAGGGTAAAGGAAGAATCATCTAATAAATATTGAGAATTATGGAAATGTCAGATATTGTTATTGAAACATTACTAAGTTTTGCTCTTTTTATTGCTAATAATAGGCATGAGTTTGTACTAAATTTCCCATTTTGAATTTAGATATTATGTTCTTTAATATCTGACTGAATAGAATTGGAATGATGTAGATACACAGCCCCAGGTGACAGAAATCTTGTTTTCTGGGTCTATTTGGGTATAGTCCTTGTAGTAGAATGTGAAAAAGACAAAACAAATATATCAGTCCACCTACAACCTGCATTTCTGAATGGATAGTTCTCCATCGTCCTCTAGTTGTTATAGGTTTTTTTTTGTGTGTGTGTGATACTGGGGATTGAACTCAGAGGCAATTTACCTCCGAGCTATACCCCAAGCCCTATTTTTTATTCTTTATTTTGAAACAGGGTCTCACTAAGTTGCGGAGTACCTCACGAAGTAGCTGAGGCGGGTCGTGAACCCAGATCCTCCAGTCTCGGCCTCCCCAATGCTGGGATTACAAGCGTGAGCCACCACACCTGGCTCTAGAAGGGTTTTTTTTTTTTTTTTTTTTTGCGGTACTGGGGATTGAACTCAGGGGCATTCTACCTCCGAGCTATACCCCCAGCCCTATTTTTTTATTCTTTATTTTGAAACCGAGTCTCACTAAGTTGCGGAGTGCCTCACTAGGTAGCTGAGGCTGGCCGCGAACCCGGATCCTCCGGTCTCAGCCTCCCGAATGCTGGGATTACA
>PVLC010010709.1:0-49528 GCA_004027655.1 Graphiurus murinus | reverse complement strand
CACCCATCCATCCATCCATCCATCCACCCACCCATCCATCCATTCACCCACCCATCCATCCTTCTCCCCACCCGTCCATCCTCGCATCCGCTGGTCCGCCTGTCCTCCATGGCTTACTCTCTGCCTCCCTCTGCCCGTCACTCCCCCTGGATCCCTCTGTTGGTCAGTGGACACTAATGTCACTGATTGTGCGCACCCTGCTCAAGGCCGGAGGACACCGCAGAGCCCGGGCCTCGCCTGTCGTGGGAGGGTCAGGACACGAACAGGGAGAGTCCAAACGCAGCTCGGGGCGGTCGCAAGTGCTGAGAAGAACAGTAAACGGCGGCGGCAGGAGGACAGAAGTCCTGGGCCAGGGAACACGGCTCTGGAGGCGGGACCTGTGAGTCGCATCAGGAATAAAACACCAGATTCTTCCGGGTGGAGAAGGCGGCAGGCGCGGAGCTGAGGCAGGGGTGCACGTGGGGAGTCGGGGAGCGGGGCAGGCGCAGAGCATGGGTACTCTCGGGGGCCAAGAGGGGGCTGTGTGTGGACACTGAGGCAGGCCGGGCAGAGCTGGGCCTCTTTGGCTCCCAGAGTCCGCTGTGGCCTGGTGCCCCGCACACCACCTGCGGCCTCCCCACTGGTGGTGCAGCAGAGGCCGCGGGGGACTCAGGAGGCTCTGCAAAGACGCCATTTTTAGTTATTCCAAGCTGTGTGCTTAAAAAAACAAAAAATGCAGAGGAGAGAAGCCGCCTGGACTCTTCCTTTGGTGCACATGGGAGAGCTGGCAGGGCTTGGGCTGGCACGTCGGGGTGTCCTGCAGCAAGGCAGGCGAGAGGCAGGGGCTGACCCCTCTGTGGGGGACGGCGGCCCCACTCTGTCGCCTTCGTCCCCTGCTGCTGTGCCCTATCAGCCGGAGGGCTCTGAGTGCCCACGGGATCTAGAAGCCGTGCCATTGAACCAAAGAAGGCCACCGGGAGGCCGGCGCGGCTGGTGGTCCTGTTTCACAGATCCTTGAGCGCGGGGAGGCAGGAGCCGTACAGAGAAGCAGCGGCGGGGCTGCGGCTCGGAGCCCGAGCATTGGCTCCACAATATTCCTCCCCGAGCCCGGCACTCGGGGGCATCCGCCAGGGCCCAGGGGCCGCCGGGAAATGGGGCAGAAGAGAGAACAGGAGTCTGTGCGGCCCCAGTGGCACAGATAAGGATCGTAGCATGACAGACAGCTGCTTGAGCTTTGCCCCCAGGCATGGGATGAAGATTCTTGTTTTCAAGTGATGCTGAGGCTGCTCAGTCCCCGGCTGCTGCTGCTAGGACTATGGGTTCATTTATTGAGTGCCTACTGTGTTCTAGGTCCTGCACTTATTGAGCGCCTACTGTGTTCTAGGTCCTGCACCAGCAGGAGCTGCCTGTGCTTGAACTCTGTCAACAGCAAGATGGCCCACAGTGGGCTGGCGGGTAGCAGGGGTCCAGGGACGTTTTGCAGGCTAGGTCAGCCTGCCTGCCCACCTGCCCCCGGGGTCACATGCTCCATCCCAGGGCCTGGAGCTGTGTCAATTCTCAAGGTGGGGGTTTGGCTGGACCCCCAAATCCAGGGCAGCTCCAGGTCACCACTGGTGTCCGAGTGACTCTGTCCAAGTTCTCAAACCCATGATAACTATCTGTGGGTGTGGGGCCGCTGTGCATTGTCTCCTTCGGCCCCACGGCCCTCTGGGAGGCTCAGAGAGGGCGGTCCACTGCTGAGACCACACACAGCCAGGGAGAGGCGGGGCTGGGATTCGACCCCAGGCCTGTAGAACACCAGAGCCTGCTCTCGGCTCCACCCTGGGATCAGAGTCTGTCTTCCACAGGGTCAGAGCCCAAGGGACAGAGTGTCCCCCAGACATAGAGGACGGAGGTCAGTTTCCAGTGAGCCGGAGAGGCCGTGAGGCTGGCCGGTGAGAGGCAGGAAGGTCAGGGACTCGAGGGAGCAGGGCTGAGCTGGGCCCTTGAGCTGCACCAGCGGGGCTCCCGTCCAGGCTCGGCCACCTACTGTGTGCCTTTGGGCTAGGGCCACAACCTCTCTGTGCCTCAGTGTCCTCCCTCGTAACTTGGAAATAAGCAATAAGACTTCGTATCTCACCGCTTGCTGGGAGTAAGGGCTTCTGACATAAGCTTGCTTTGCAGAAAGGGCTGAGAACCAGGCAGGTCCTCAGCAAGACCTAGTCAGCCTCTTCTTCCTGGCCATGTTTTGAGGAGGACGAGGAGGAGACAGGTGGGCTTCCGAGTGCAAACCCCGGCAGACAGCTTCTGCTCTTGTACGGGACAGAGAGACTTTCTGGCTGCTCAGTAATGAGGGTTTGTCCTAAAGACACCTGTGGAGCTAGGAAACGAGACCCGGTATCTCAATCAACACTGTAACTGCTATATTCCAGGAAACCTGACCACACAGCTTAGAGGAAGGAAGAGTTAGCCCGGCGTGGTGGCGCATGCTTGTAATCCCAGCATTTGGGAGGCTGAGACCAGAGGATCCGGGTTCGAGGCCAGCCTCAGCTACCTAGTGAGGCACTCCACAACTTAGTGAGACCCTCAAAATAAAAAATAAAAAATAGGGCTGGGGGTGTAGCTCAGAGGTAGAATGCCCCTGAGTTCAATCCCCAGTACTAGAAAAAAAAAAAAAAAAAAAAAAAAGGAAAAGTTATTTGCTCACGGTTTTTTGGAGATTCTGGGTTCAGTCCACATGAGGCCAGGTTTGTGGAGCGCAGAGCATGGTGTTGGGAAGCAGGGAGAGGGAGAGAACAAGGGGTCTGCTCTCACCTCGTGGAGGCTGGCGAAACAGAGATCCAGCAAGCAAGGGGATTCAGAGACAAAACAGAGTCCCCAAGGCCAGACTGCTGAGGACTCACCTTCTCCAGCCACACCCTGCCCGTCTAGGTCACCACCCAGGCTGTGGTAAGCCCACATAAAGGCTTTATCCACTGATGAGTCTACAACCCTCAGGACTCAACTGTGTCGACCCTGAGCTCCTCAAGGGACAGATTATTTTTTAAATTTATGTATTTATGTACTTATGTATTTATGCATTTATGTATGCATGTATTTACGTATTTATTTATTTATTTATTTATTTATTTATTTATTTATTTATTTATTTATTTTGCAGTACTGGGGATGGAACCCGGGGGCATTCTACCTCTGAACTACACCCATAGTACTATTTTTTTTTTTTTTTTTTGTGGTACTGGGGATGGAATCTGGGGGCATTCTACCTCTGGGCTACATCCCAGCCCTCATGTTTATTCTTTTTTTTTTTTTTGTGGTACTGGGGATTGAACTCAGGGGAGTTCTACCTCCGAGCTACACCCCCAGCCCTATTTTTTATTCTTTATTTTGAAACCGAGTCTCACTAAGTTGCGGAGAGCCTCACTAGGTAGCTGAGGCTGGCCGCGAACCCGGATCCTCCGGTCTCAGCCTCCCGAATGCTGGGATTACAAGCATGCGCCACCATGCCCGGCTCCTAATGTTTATTCTTTATTTGGAAACAGGGTCTCACTAGGTTTCGGAGGGCCTTATTAATCAAGGGACATTTTAGATCTGACTGTAATGCTAGGCCGGGCTCCGTGGGGGCCCAGGAGCCAGAGCCGGAGCCCCAGAACTCCCCGCAGCCGGCGGCTGGCCATCCCCCAAGGAGATCCAGGCAACCAGCTGCAGCCAGCGCACCCCTGCCTCGCGGTTCCCCTGGGGGCTCTGGGTCAACTCCTGTGCCAGACATCTTGTCTCTGTCTTCAGTATGGGTAGCAGATCCTAGCTGTGCTTTTCTTCTACCTGAGACCTCGGACGTGGCCATATGGGGCTCTTTCCAGCGGCCAACATCTGGGCATCTGCACACCTGCCTGCAGTTCTGGGCAGTCAGCCTCCTGCAGTGCCTACACGGGCTCCCGGGGAAAGACCCCGATCCTACCCGCAGGTGTGAGCCTCTTCGCTGCTCTGAAAATCATGGCACCCCAGAATTGCTGCTTGTGGTATCTATCTGCACCACCCCCCCCCAAAAAAAAAAATCACCCCGGGCCCATGCGCATGCGTAGGTGTGCAGAAATGTCAAGCACACACAGAGTTCCAGATTAATTCCCTGCCTCAACTTACCCATTAGCGGTAGGAACACACGCCCGGCTCCTGTCTGACATCCTTTGGCAGAGCTGTGTCAAAACCTTTTTTTATACCGAAACACACATTGCTACACATCGGATCCTATTATTCTTCAGACCGTGAGAGTATAAAGAATACTGACAGTTGATTTTTAATTTATTTTGAAAGCTTTGCCTGTAGGTGGATTATATTATCCGTTTTATTTCACAAGCGCAAAGGGGGCTGTCACAAATATGTCAGAAGAAGGGCGTGTTGCTGCCGACAGATTTGAGAACTGCTCCCAGGACGATGATCTGGGAGACGCCTTTCAGCTCTGATCTAAGGACTAAATTGGGTTTGTCCAAGGGGAACACCGGGGGGCGGGGATGGGTTCTCTTCCAGGGAACAGGAAGACGAGGCGGGGAGGAAGATCCAAGCTGTTTCTTTCTGTGTATCAGCCAAGCCGTGCTGCGGTAACAAGCAGCCCCCACGGCTCCGCTCCCTGGTTTACACCGAAGGCTCATTTCTCACTGGCGCCACCTGCCTGACACTGGCTGGCAGAGGGCGCTCCTGCACAGTCCCTCGGGGGCCCAGACTGACAGAGGCTCTGCCATCTTGCAAGTCTGACAACTCTGCAAAGTCTGGTTCTTGCAGTAAAACAGGTCCTTGTGGGAATCGCATCACCATGGGTTTCTGCGACAACGAGTCCTGTGACTGCCCCTTGGTTTGAAGAAGACCCACCTGCAGCTTGCTCTTGAATGCCCTGTGCTCTGGCTGTCTGTCCTTCCCTCCCTGTCTCCCCCTCTCTACTTCCCAAGCTTCCCAGAGTTGCAAATAAAATGATCTGTACTCTGCCTGTCACCTTAAGATTACTTCTGGCAGCGCCCATCTTGGACGTGCTCATTTTTGCGCCACTTTTTTTTTTTTTTCTCCTCAGCATCCACTTCGTGCTGGGTGCTGTGCAGACCTGGGGGGGGGGGGGCGCAGACACGCAGGGAGTGGGGCTCAGCTCTCCTGGCTCTTCACAAGCCGTGCACTGTGAAACCCCAAGAGCCTGCGGGTGTCTCTCCCTACTGTGCGCTCCGTAGACACACTGGCCGCAGGTGGAAACGAGGGAAGGGATGCGCCCAGGCTGCTGGAAGCTCATCGCCAGCACCTACTTTGAGTGCGAGAATGACAAACAAAATAAATAATTTTAAAAAGGCTCTGGCGAAGCCGGGCGTGGTGGCGCACGCTTGTAATCCCAGCATTCGGGAGGCTGAGACCGGAGGATCCGGGTTCGTGGCCAGGCTCAGCTACCTAGTGAGGCACTCCGCAACTTAGTGAGACCCGGTTTCGAAATAAAGAGTAAAAAATAAATAAATAAATAATAGGGCTGGGGGGTGTAGCTCGAAGGTAGAACGCCCCTGAGTTCAATCCCCAGTACCACAAAAAAAAAAAAAAAAAAAAAAAAAAAAGGCTCTGGCGAGACCCAGCGCTGTTGTAGCAGTGACGAGGAGCACGTCCAGGGCTGGGGACCAGCAAGGGTGTCGCCGGGCTGGCTCTTTTGACAAGGCAAACACCTCGGATGCCGCCACGCCGCCATACCTGTGGACTAAAACACTCAGATCTTCTCGAGTGTGGACCTGACGGTGGCGTTGATTTTCAGACGAGAAAACCAAGGTAAGAGGAGGGTTGGTTTGCCGTCCGCAGCCTTTGGAATCTGCACGTTCTGAGCGCTCTGAGTTCAGATCCCAGCCCTACCATGTCCGGGCTGTGTTTCTTTGGGGGCAGGAATGCTCCCTCTCTGAGCCTCAGTTTACTTATCTGTAAAAAATCAGGCTAACCATTAAGCCAGTGCACTGTGGAAATTCTGATTGCTTCCTCATGACGATAGTGCAAGGTTTGGGGAGAAAAACTTTGTTTTTGATGGGGGAAACTGAGGCCTGGGGGAGAGAAGCTTTGGGGAGAAAGGGACCTTGTTTCTGAGTGGGGAAACTGAGGTCCAGAGAAGAGGACTTCCCACAGTCCTGAGGTTTAGCGGGAAGCATCATCATGTAAGTATTAGGAACATTTTCCTTGAAATCACACTGATCCAAGTTCAAGTTCTGGTCCTGTCACTTCCTGGCTGTGCGATCTTGGACAACTTACTTAACTTCTCTGAGCCTCAGCTTCGTTATTTTATACAGGGGATCCTAATCACTCCTACCTCGAAGATGAGTGTGAGGCTTTCGTTTAATGAGACGGCAGATGAAAGCCTTCTAGGAAGCTTAGCAGAGGCTCCATCCATGAAGCCCAGCTCTGGGGCTCACCGCTGTGCAACCTTGAGCAAGTTGCTTACTCTCTCTGAGCCTTGGCTTTCCCTTCTACAACATGGTGACAGGTAAACACCACACTCACCCGCCGGGAGGATTAAAAGAGATAAATACAGATAGTGTTTGGCCCCTGATAAGCTGTCACTCTCTAAATGTTAGGAATTCTTTTTTATCTAACAGGAGACATCCAATTCTTGAATCCACCCCCTTCTTTAACAAGTATCAATTGAAATCTGTTATGAGTTAATTGATCCATGAGTAAAAATGATAAGACTTAGTCTTGGCTCCAGTACCTCCGACTGTGACCTTACTGAGAAATGGGGTCTCCGCAGCGGAGATCGGGGTCAAATGACGTCACTGAAACAGATCGCAAATCCAGTGTGACCCCAGCACATGTCAAAGGTGAAACACAACCGGGCGTGGTGGCGCACGCTTGTAATCCCAGCATTTGGGAGGCTGAGACCGGAGGATCCGGATTCGAGACCAGCCTCAACTACCTAGTGAGGCTCTCTGCAACTTAGTGAGACTCGGTTTCAAAATAAAGAATAAAAAATAGGGCTGGGGGTATAGCTCAGAGGTAGAATGTCCCTGAGTTCAATCCCCAGTACTGAAAAAAAAAAAAAAAAGTGGTGAACCGCAGAGAAGACAGGTGTGTGACTACAATGGCGTGTCCCTGAGCCCACCCCAGGAGCAAGAGAGGCGAGAGGGGCCCAGGTCACCCCTAGAGCCGGGGACAGTACCACGCTAAGGACACTGCAACTTCAGACTCCCACCCTTTAAAAGCAGGAGACACACCTGTCATCCCAGGACTTGGGAGGCTGAGACAGGAGGATCGAAGGTTGGAGGCCAGCCTCAGACACCTAGCCAGGCCTTCAGCAACTTCGTGAGACCCTGTTTCAAAATAAAATAAAATAATAAAAAGGGCTGGTGGGGTAGCTCGGAGGTAGAATGCTCCTGGGTTCAACCCCCAGTACAAAAAGAAATATATTACATAAAATCTGTGACTGCAGCCCTTTGTAAGTGGACAGTTCAGTGGCTTCGAACACTGTCGTGTTTCTCTGCAGCCACCACCCTGTCCCAAACTGAAATCCTGTCCCATCCGGCTCCCATCCCCCACCGGCCCCTGGCAACCAGCTTTGTGCATCTGTCTCTGGGAATGTTTCTGCTCTAGCTCTCCCCTGTAAGCAGATTCACACAGGAATTGTCCTCTTGTTTTTTTTTTTTCCCTTTTAGCCAAATATTTTTCAAGGTGCATCCATGTGGTAACATGTGTGAGAATCCCCTTCCTTTTTCAAAACCTAATAATATTCCATTTTGTGCACATCCCGCGTTTTGCGTATCCATCCATCCATGGCGGACCCTTGTCTGGCTCCCCACTTTGCCTGCTGTGACCCCGGCTGCTAGGAACAGAGGTGTGTAAAGCTCTGTTTGCACCCTGGCCTCTGATTCTGCCGGGGGTGTGTCTGGAGGTGGAATAGTCAGATCGCACGGTAACTCTGTGTTTAATATTTTGATTAACCACGACTCTGCGCACTGGAAATCCAGGGGAAATCTTCATCCCCTGTGTTGTCTGCCTCTTGATTAGAAAGACAAGAGACATCTGAGAATCAGAATGCCAGACGGTGACAAAGGCAGCAGAGAGCTAGGGGCTGGGCGTGTGCGTGTGTGCGTGTGCGCGTGTGCGTGTGTGTGTGTGCGCGTCCCCACATGCATTGTGGGTGGGAGGTGGGGACAGCAGGTACCCTCCAACCCCGGGGGCTGTCCCTTTCTTCTTCCTGACCTTGGCTTCAAGGTGAGACACAGCCCGGGGCGCAGGAGGGCATGCACGCTCAAGAGAGGCGAGGATAGACAGGTCGGCGGGGCCCATCACGGAGGCGGCCGAGGGGATCCTGTAGGTTTCTCCACAACGGGACGGAGGACCCTAGGAAATCCCTAGTTAGGGCCACCGTGTGCGGCAGCCGGGGTGCGAAGCTCCCGGGCTCTGGGTGACCAGGCCTCTGCCCATTTTGGCCCTGCCCGGCCCGTGCTCGCCAGAGCTCCCTGCACCTGTTTTGTGGGCTTCTCCAAACGC
The DNA here is from genome assembly GCA_004027655.1 of Graphiurus murinus. NCBI lineage: Eukaryota > Metazoa > Chordata > Mammalia > Rodentia > Gliridae > Graphiurus > Graphiurus murinus. The sequence goes on along the minus strand of PVLC010010709.1, from coordinate 41,083 downwards.
ACCGTGCTGGCTCCCGGCGCTGAGCCCTCCCTGCGTGGCACCCCCTTCCCAGCTCTGCCTCCTGGGCTGATGCTGAGGGCTCTGCTTTGTCCTGGAAACTTTCCTGGGTGCCCAGGCTGGAGTCGGGCTCCTCCATAACATCGACCCTACAACAGACCTGGGCGCAGGTCGATGCCCAGCAGGTAGCGGATGGACGGGTGGGCGGCTGGGCAGAGGAACGGACGCCAGGCGCTGCCAGCCACTCTGCTGTGCCGCTGCCCTGTGGGGCCACCTCGATGGCCCTTGCCTGCCAAGCCCTGGGGCGGGTGACCCTGCCCGTGAACCTGGCACGGCCCGGCGCTGGCAGCCAGAGGGCTGACGTCTGCAAAGATGGCATCTCCTTGCCCGGCCGCCTGACCACCCTGGCGCGGCCGGATCTGAAAGCTAATGCCATTATTGTGTGCAGACACAATGTCTGTGGGCATTTGCTGACCAGGCTCTGGCGTGGGCTTAGTCCAGCATTCTCGCCCGCTTTGCGCGGGGACGCGCCGGTCACCCGTCTTGGCACCGGCGCTCCTGGGGAAGGTATAAAGGCCACCTCCCGGCGGCGGGGCTTCACGGGTGCTCGCGGGGGCTGTCATCACTGGTAAGACTGGCTCTCCTCTTTGCCACCCTTGCCCGTCCCTGCCGGGAAGCCTGGGGGACCTGGGCTTGAATCCAGGCGCTGCTGCCCCGAGCCAGGGACTTCACCCTTAGCTCCCAGCCTTGGTTTTCTTTTCTGTGAAATGGGGAGAGGGGCTCATCAAGCTGCCTTTGTTGGGCGGGGGGACTCAGCATGCCGAAGCTTTCTGGGCAATGACATGGGGATACCGAATGGTCTATCGGCATCCCAGCCTGGCCTGGCTGAGGGGCTTTGGGGGGTGAGTGAGCGTCACCCATGCACCCAACCGCCGCCACCGCCCGCTCCGTGCCCGGCCTGGCGAGCAGTGTCGGCAGCGGCGGTCCCAGAGAGGGCAGTTCTGACCGTGCGGGAGCCGCGAACACTGCCCTGCCTCCGCACCGCTCTGGGCTCCAGCTCCACTGCTGGGTGCTTGCAGATGTGTGCTTGGTAGATCAAATCCTCCCAGCCAGTCACCGCCTCCTTTGTGCTGGTACTGGAGGCCGAACCCAGGAGCACGCTACCTCTGAGCTTCACCCGCAGCCCTAATTTCTTTCTCTCTCTCTCTCTCTCTTTCCCCTTCCTTCCTCTTTTTTTTTTTTTTTTTTTTTGGTACTGGGGATTGAACTCAGGGGCATTCTACCTCCGAGCTACACCCCCAGACCTATTTTTTTATTCTTTTTTTATTTCGAAACCAGGTCTCACTAAGTTGCGGAGGGCCTCACTAGGTAGCTGAGGCTGGCCGCGAACCCACCAGCCTTTTTACTTTTTATTTTGAAACAGGGTCGCACTAGGTTGCTGACAGTCTCACTGTGTTGCTGAGGCTGTTCTCGAACCTGAGGTCCTCCTGTCTTGGTCTCGAAAGCACTAGGATTACAGGCGTGCCCACCAAGCCGGGCTTCCTGTTTTCCTTCTTTCTTTCTTCCTTCCTTCCTTCCTTCCTTCCTTCCTTCCTTCCTTCCTTCCTTCCTTCCTTCCTTTCCTTCTCCTCCTCCTCCTCCTTTTTCTCCTCCTCCTCCTCCTCCTCCTCTTCCTTTTCTTTTTTTTTTTTTTTTCTCTCTCTCTCTTGTACTAGGGATTGAACTCAGGGATATTCTACCTTCAAGCTACACCCCCAGCCCTACTTTTTATTCTTCATTTTGAAACAGGGTCTCACTAAGTTGCAGAGGGCCTCACTAAATAGCTGAGCCTGGCCATGAACCTGCAATCCTTCTGTCTCAGCCTCCCAAGTCCTGGGATTACAAGTGCGCACCACCGCACCCGGCTCCTATTCTATTTCTTATTTAAAACATTCTCACTAAATTGTGAAGGGCCTCCCTAAGTTACTGAGGCTGGCCTTGAACCTGTGATCCTTCTGCCTCAGCCTCCCTCCCGAGTACTGCAATTGTAGGCATGGGCCGCCAGGCCTGGCTCACGACCTGTTTTTTTTTTTGGTTTTTTTTTGTACTGGGGATTGAACTCTGGGGCGTTCTACCTTCGAGCTATATCCCCAGCCCTATTTTTTATTCTTTATTTTTTTTGAAACCAGGTCTCACTAAGTTGCGGAGTGCCTCACTAGGTAGCTGAGGCTGGCCAAGAACCCGGATCCTCAGGTTTCAGCCTCCTGAATGCTGGGATTACAAGCGTGCGCCACCACGCCCGGCTACGACCTCTTTTTAAGCACTGTGACTACCCTCGTTTTACAGAGGGAGACTGAGGCCCCTGGGGCAGGAAGTGACCTGCCCGGGCCTGCGCGCTGCTCCAAGGCTGACTCTAGCCTGAGCACGGGGAGCCCAGTGCTGGAGGCCTGGTGTCATGCTGGGCCCGGCGGCCGGTTTCTTAGGGCAGAGCAGCAGATGGCGCTCCCACGTTGCCTGACAGGTCTTCCTTCTGGAGGACGTCCAGTCCTGGCCTCTGGTGGGGAAGGGGCCATGGGCGGCGTCGTTACCTCTGCAGAGGCAGGCCGGCTTTCCACGCTAGTCACCCCTTGCACGGGAAGGAGAGGAGACGGGTACTTCCCCAGATTCAGCTGCTGGCCATGGGGCCTCGGCTCACTGTCACCCCCGTCCCTCGCTGGAGACAGCACTGGAGGCTTCGAGAGCCGTGGGTGCCGGGAGGTGCAGCGGCGTTTCTAGGAGCAGGTGGGGGCGGGGTGCAGCAGGAGCAGGGAATCATTGTAGTTCCCAGCGAGATGGCCGAACAGAGCAGGTGCGTGGGCTGGTTTGCCACACAGGTCTGTTTTTCATGAACAAATATCTGAGCCGGGCGTGGTGGTGCACGCTTTTAATCCCAGTACTTGGGAGGCTGAGACAGGAGGATCGCAGGTTCGAGGCCAGCCTCAGCAACTTAGTGAGGCCCTCTACAACTTAGTGAGCTCTTGTGTCAAATTTTAAAAATAAAATAATAAAAAGCCAGGCATGGTGGTGCACACTTGTAATCCCAGCATTTGGGAGGCTGAGACCGGAGGATCGCAGGTTCGTGGCCAGCCTCAGCTACTTAGTGAGGCCCTCTGCAACTTAGTGAGACCCTGTTTCAAAATAAAGAATAAAAAACAGGACTGGGGGTGTAGCTCGGAGGTAAAATGCCCCTGAGTTCAATCCCCAGTACCACAAAAAAATCAATAAATAAAAATTAAAAAAAATAAAAAGGGCTGAGAGTGTAGCTCAGAGGTAGGATGTTCCTGAGTCCAATCTGCAGCACCACAAATTTTAAAAAATAAAATAAAAACAAACGTCTGGTGGAGGCGGCGTCACCTTGGGGTTTACCCCCGTTGTTGGGGTCCCGGGGCCACTTCAAGCTCTCGTTTGTCCCGAGTTCTCGGGGGTCTCAGTTCTTCCCTCTCTTGCTCCTGGAGCCGCCCGGATGCAGAGAAGCCAAGCCCGGAATGGAGCCGGCGGCCGCGTGCTGACCCCGGGGCTCTGGGCCGCCTGCAGCCAGGGTGGAGAGGAGAGGGCCGGGCGGGTGTCCGAGGGTCCTCAGGGTCCTCACAGCGGCCTCCGCCTTCTCTTCCAGGTCATTCCTGCTCGGGACGGTCCACCATGGCCTCAGACCTCCAGACCCAGGCGGGCAAGCCACAGCCCCTCAACCCCAAGGTGGGCGCGGTGCTGGGGGAGGGGGCGTCTCCTCCTCCCGACTTGGCTTCCCTCTGTCGCCAGGCCCGCCTTCTCCCTTCCCAGGGCCCTGGCCACCCCTTCCTGTCTCGGGGGGCTCGCTCCTTCCCCCACCCCTGCACACGGGGGGCCGATTCCCAAGGTCCCAGCTGCTGCCGCCTCACCCCCTGTCACCCCCGGGGCTCCCCAAGGCTTCGGTGACCCCTGAGTCCCAGCCACAGATGAATCTCGAGAATGGGAGGTGTTGGGTGATTCCCGGCTCCATGCCTGCTGGGAGACCCAGGCCTGGCACTAGACTTCTCTGAGCCTCAGTTTCCTCCTCTGCAAAACACACGGAGAGTCGGATTCACTGCAGAGGTGTTTGTGAAGAGACGGAGGAGCTAGGCCGGCCCTGGTTAGTGGAGCCAGCGACAAAGGTCTTAGCTTTCTCGTCCTGCCTGTCTTAAGGGTGGTGGCTTCTTATTCTGATCTTTTTTTTTTTTTTTTTTTTTTTTTGTGGTACTGGGGATTGAACTCAGGGGCATTCTACCTCCGAGCTATACCCCCAGCCCTATTTTTTATTCTTTATTTTGAAACCGAGTCTCACTAAGTTTCAGAGTGCCTCACTAGGTAGCTGAGGCCGGCCACAAACCTGGATCCTCTGGTCTGAGCCTCCCGAATGCTGGGATTACAAGCATGCGCCACCACGCCCGGCTTCTTATTCTGATTTTAGAGAATTGTCAGACCCAGCCTGGCCCCACACCTCTGTCGGCCGCCCTGCGGGCTGCTCTTCTGTTTTCTGAGTCCTGGGTGTGGATTCTACCCGCATCTGCCCCTTTGTCTGCCTCGGGCCCCGCCTGGCTCTCCCTGCTCCTTCTGGCCTATCTGAGCTGGACTTTCTAGAGGAAAGACAGACCGGAAACAAGCACGTGCCCACTTGACTTCTTCGTGGAGTGAGAGGTGTCCCAAAGAGACACCAAAGAGGGCAAGGGGTTCCGAGAGTTGGGAGGACGAGGAATGCTCGTGGGGGTCCAGGTGGTTCTGGGGAACCTCTGCGAGGAGGACATGTTTGAGCAGAGATCTGGGTCCAGCCAGGTAGCCTGCATGTGGAAACTGGCAGCGGGGGGTGGGTGAGAGCATCCTGGAGGAGGGCACGTAGCACGTGCAAAGGCCCTGAGGTTGAGAATAAGCTGGGAGGCTGGGAAGAGTGAGACGGTCAGGTTTAAAGCAGCACTGTCCAATTGACACGTAATTTTGGCCACAGGCATAATTTAAAATGCTCCTGCGGCCACATTTTAAAAAGTGAAAGTTAATTTTTATGTTAGATTATTAAATCAATATATCCCAAATATCAGCAATTTAATGCATGACCAAGATTGGAATCAGCAGGGAGTAGTTGACATTCTTTTTCGTATACCAACTCTTCAAATCTGATGTGCATTATTTATTATTATTATTATTATTATTATCATTATTATTATTATTACTCTGTGGTATTCGGGACTAAACCCAAGGGCATTTTGCCTCTGAGCTACACCCCTAGCCTTATTCATTTTTTTTACTTTGAAACAGGGTCTCACTAAGTTGTGAGCAGCCTCACTAAGCTGCTGAGGTTAGTCTCGAACCTGCAATCCTCCCATCTCAGCCTCCCAGTATTAGGATCAGAGGAGTGTGCCACCACTCCCAGCCTGATGTATATTTTCTACTTACAGCACATGTGAATTTTGACTAAATGCACACACTCAATAGCAGTATGTAGCTAAGGGGCGCTGTGAAGCACCGTGCAGGATTCAAGCGTGACACGATGTAGAGAACTTTATCCTCCGTCATATTTTATGAACATCAATAATAATAATGATATTAGTGACATGAATCTGCTGGGCGCTGTGAGACTTTCCAGACGCATGGACAATCGGACCTCCTCATCACCCCAGCCCTACAGGCCCCTGTCTCCAAGGCCAGGGAGATAATAAACTACCCCTACCTTCTATATTCTTTTTTTTTTTTTTTTTTTTTTTTTTTGTGGTACTGGAGATTGAACTCAGGGACATTCTACCTCCGAGCTACACCCCCAGCCCTAATTTTTATTCTTTATTTTGAAACCAGGTCTTGCTAAGTTGCGGAGTGCCTCACTAGGTAGCCGAGGCTGGCCTCGAACCCGGAACCTCTGGTCTCAGCCTCCCAAATGCTGGGATTACAAACGTGCGCCACCACGCCCAGCTAACTTCTATATTCTTCACCTTTCTCAGTGACTCTGCAGAACAGGCAGGCTCTCTTATATTTTTGCAGCTGAAAGACCCCAAGGCTCAGAGTGATCAAGTTGCTTCCTAGGGCTGCACAGCAGCGGAGAGACCGCAGAGCTGGGCGTGTCTCCTGACCCCGGGTCTAGCCGGGTCAGTGACTGCTAAATCGGAGTTGAGCCTGGGGAATTTGTTCCCAAGCCCTCCTGGCTGCTCCCTGCCCTCCTTTATCTGGCTAATCCCCAGGCTGGGAGCCAGAGCCCTGTTTGTGCAGCCAGCGCGGAGCCTGTGGATTCCAGCCAGCCACCGGAGCCCCCCTCCTCCCCAGAGGCTGGAAGTGCTCTGCTGCCAAGTGCTCCCTAAAAGGAGGCAGCTGGCCTCGGGCGAGCCCTGGGCTGTGAGCCCCTCGTGGGTCCTGTGCTTTTCGGAGCTCCAGTGTCTCTCCTGAGGCTCCAGGGAGCCCCCTTCCCTGGGCTGCCCAGAGGCAAGGGGAGGGAGGTCCCTTTAAGAGGGGGGTAGGGGTCCTGGAAAGCCCCTGGGGGTGGAGGCTTAAAGAAAGAGAATAGGAGGCTGGTGTGGAGGCTCATGCCTGCAATCTCAGTAGTTGGGAGGCTGAGAGAGGAGGATCGTGGTTTGAGGCCAGCCTCAGCACCTTAGTGAGACTTTGTTTAAAAAAAAAATTAAAAGGGCTGGGGGTATAGCTCAGAAGTAGAATGGCCCTGGGTTAAATCCCCAGTACAAGAAGAAAAAGAAAAAGAAGAGCAGAGGTATGTGTAGTTTTCCGGGTGTACTGGGGACAAGGGCGTGTACGCGGAGCAGAAGCACCTTGCGCCTCCTGGTGCGTGGACCAGCGGCTGCAGTGGCTGCTGGAGTCACTAGGAAATGCGCAGTGTAGGGCTGCACCGTGGCCAGGCGGAGAGGCTGCATTTTCCCAGATCCCAGGGGCTCCGTGTGCACCTGAGGCCTGCAGGAGGCTGCTTCAGTTTCTGCTGCGTGAGCCGGATCTGGGCTCCCACGTCACCTCTGCCACTTACCCACTTGGGCTCTGTAGTATGTGCCTAATTAATATAATTAGGAAGGGCTGGGGATGTGGCCCAGTGTATAGTACTTGGCTAGCATTTGAAAGGCCCCTGGTTCAATTCCCAGTACTGAAAAAAAAATAATAGATAGATAGAACATAATTATGTCTTGTCTTTTTCTTCCTTTCTCCTTCCCTCTCTTTCTCCCTTCCTTTTTTCCTTCCCTCCCTCCCTCCTTTCTTCCGTTCATTCGTTCTTTCTTTTTTTTTTGTACTAGGGATTGTACCCAGGGACATTCTACCTCTGAGCTACCACCCCCAGCCTTATTTTATTTTTTTTCTTTTGAAACAGGGTCTCCCTAGGTTGATAAAAAGTCTCACTACTTGCTGAGGCTGTCCTCAAACTTTCGATCCTCCTGTCTCAGCCTCTCAAGTACTGGGATTTCAAGCCTGTGCCACCATGTCCGGCTTAATTACGTGTTTTCATGTGCAGATCAAATACCATTTGCTAACCATTATGTTTCTCTGAAACTAGAACATCCCAGGAGGTCGTTCTGTTTTCTTTCTTTCTTTCTTTCTTTCTTTTTTTTTTTTTTTTGCTGTACTAGGGATTGAACTCAGGGGCATTTTACCTCCGAGCAATACTCCCAGCCCTATTTTTTATTCTTTATTTTGAAACAGGGTCTCACTAAGTTGCAGAGTGCCTCACTAGGTAGCTGAGGTTGGCCTCGAACCCCGATCCTCCGGTCTGAGCCTCCCAAATGCTGGGATTACAAGCATGCGCCACCACCCCCAGCTTCCGTTCTGTTTTCTGTTTCCCATTTTACAGATGGGGAGATGGAGGCTCCAGGGCTCCAGGCTGCAACACACACACACACACACACACACACACACACACACACACACACACACACGGCCAGGATTGTCTGGCTTTCCCTTCAGTTCCTGGCTCCCAGGGCCGGCGCCTCCAGCCTCCTTCCGGCCTCTCTGAGCTCCGGCCCTTCCTTCTGGTCAGGACAGGACGGGTCTGACCGTGTCTCCTCCTCTGCAGATCATCATCTTTGAGCAGGAGAACTTCCAGGGCCACTCGCACGAGCTCAGCGGGCCCTGCCCCAACCTGAAGGAGACCGGCGTGGAGAAGGCGGGCTCCGTCCTCGTGCAGGCTGGACCGTACGTACCGGGGGCTTCGCCTGGTCAGGGGTCGCCCGCAAGAGACCCCCCGCGCCTCGGGGCCAGGGGATCTGCCGGCTTCGCGCCTCCTCACGTTGGGGTCCGCAGCCGATGGGGAGAATGTGTGCTTTGCAGTCAGACAGAGCTGGGTTCCAACTCCAATTCCACCGCTTCTGGGCTGTGTGGCATCTGACCAGGAACGCCCCTCTCTGGGCCTCAGTTTGGTCCTCTGTAGGATGAGGGTAAATCTGTCCTCCCCAGGGCGAAAGGAGCAAGCTCAGGTGCTAAGACTGACACAGGGTCTTCTGCTTCTCCAGGCAGGGGCGTGGGACTTTTAGGATCTGCCATCTCAGGCACCAGGGCCATCCTCACCCCCTGGGGGAGGTCGAGGTCCCGCTGCCCCAGCCCCACCCGCCCTTCCTTCCTCAGCCCCGGTGCGGCTGGGTCTCAGCAGATTTGCTGGCACATTCGGGGCCAGGTCTCCACCCGAGAAGGAAGGGGAGGTGACATGGAGTCCTCTCTCCTGTCGTGTAGCTGAGCACAGTTCTGTGTCAACCTGCAAGGAACCTTGGGCACAAGCCCCCCCCCCCCGACCACCCCTCTGTATGCACCGCCAGAGATGGGGCGCGCCAGTGACCCCCAATAGATCAGTAGTCTGGTAGGGCCGGGGGGCCTGGGGGGACCCGCCCCACACCTTCAGGTTCTGGGGAGCTTTGCTGGGTGCGGTGATGTGTCACCGCCTCAAGTCAGGGAGGACCAGGCGGGAGGAATGGCGCTGCCACGCCTCCGTTATCTGGCACTCTCAGGATTTGTGAATTGGGGAGCCGGCCTTTCCGGATAACTGAAGTCTCCACCCCCGAGTGCCAGTCTAATTTCAGTTCTTTTAATATTTTGAAGAGAAGTTTTCCAAACATATTTTAATTATTTTTGTTTGATTGATTGGTTTTCTTTCTCTCCCCCCCCCTCCCGTCCCCTTTTGTGGGGCCTTGTACGTGCTAGGTAAGCACTCTGCCACTGAAGTAACCCTCAGCCTTTCTAAACATATTTTACACTTCTTTACTGTCTTTCTAAAAATAGAGATGGTGAGCCAGCCGGGTATGGTGGCACATGCCTGTAATCCTAGTGCTTGGGAGGCTGAGACAGGAGGATCACAGGTTTGAGGCCAGCTTCAGCAACTTAAGGAGGCCTTCTGCAATTTAGTGAGAATATAAATAAATAAATAAATAAATAAATAAATAAATAAATAAATAAATAAATAAATAAAAAGGGCTGAGAGCGTAGCTTGGAGGTAGAATACCCCTAGATTCAATCACGTGTGTGTGTGTGTATGTGTGTGTGTGTGTGTGTGTGTGTGTGTGCGCGTGCGCGCTACTAGGGATGGAACCCAGGGACATTCTACCCCCAAGTTACACCCAAGCCCTTTTCTTTTTATTTTCTGCTTTTAAAACAGGGTCTCACTAGTTTGCTGAAGGTCTCCCTAAGTTGCTAAGGCTGGCCTCAAACCTGAGATCCTCCTGTCTCAGCCTCCCAAGTAGCAGGAACACAGGCATGCGCCGCCGTGCTCATGCTGGTGTTTTCAGAGTGGTTGGAGAGACATGTTCGTCACATCTCACAGGAAGATGCTTTGAATGCAGATTCTGGGGCCCTACCCTAGTGCCACTCAAACTCTTAGGCTTGGAGTCTGGGAGTTTGCATTAAACCAGCTTGCCTAGTGACGTTGATCACTGATTAAGTCTGAGAACTGATACGTTATTATTTTTCATGACTTTGTAACATTCCATGAATGGATATGCCATAACTTATTTAACCAGACCTTGCTCATTTTTTTTTTTTGTGATACTAGGGATTGGACCCAAGGATTTTCTACATCCGAGCTATACCCCCTAATCCTATTTTATTATTATTTTTTAAATTTTGAAACAGGGTCTTGCTCAGTTGCTGAGAGTCTAAGTTGCTGGGAGCCTTATTAAATTGCTGAGGCGGACCTCAACCCTGCCAGCCTCCCGTTTCAGCCTCCCAAGGACTGGGATTACAGGTGTGTGCCACAGGCCCTAGCCTGTTGGGTGTTTAAATTGTCTCTGTTTGGGGGTCTTGGGAATTGTAAGTGACACCATAAGTGTCCACGGTCCATATTCAGACGCCGTGAGCTCTGGACAACTGTCTTCTAAGGATGCGCTATAAAGCAGAATTGCTGGTTCAGCCTGCATCCTCCTGCAAGAGACAGTAGGTATCAGCTCCTGTTTCCTTAATGACTTAGATCGCTGTTTAGGGTCGCTATTTGTGCCCTGGGGGAACATCTGTCCTGGGAGGACGTCTGTTTCCCTTCCTCTATTAGCCTTGCCCTGCTGGAAGACATTTCTTCCCTCTAACGCGTACTTCAGCTGGCCTCCTCCGTGTCCATTGATTTTATGGGCATGGATTCAACCAATCAGGGATGGTAAATATTCAGGGATTATTTCAGCATCTGTACTGGGCAGGTGTGGCTTGCTATTTCTTGTGTGATCACTACACAGCGTTGGCCTTGCATTAGGTGTAACTATCTCAAGGTGATTTAAGGTATCGGGGAGACTCGTGCAGGCTGTGCAAATATGAAGCCACTTACTACAGGGACCTGAGCATCTGGGATCTGGGGATCTGCAGGTGTCCTGGGACCTTGCCCCTAGGCACAGCCGGATGACCGCCTCTCTCCTCTACTGTGGAAGTTTTGCGTAATGCATGAGTCGAGATACTAAGGTAGAACGAAAGAGAAAATCGCTCCCAAGTGAGGTCTGAACAGAGTGCCCGGGTTTCACAGCCATGATCTGGGGTTCAAGCTCAGCAATAGTCTGGGGCTCAAACTCACACCCCGAGGTCCCGAGGCGTGCCGTGTTTGGAGCGTGTATACTGCCAGGGGCTGGTGAATGCCACCAGATCCAGCCTGTGGCTTTTCTGTTTGGTTTGAGAGCTGGCTGTTGATTACCAGCTCCTTGCTGGTGTTGGTTGACCAGCACGCTGGGTCTGCTGGACTTCCTTCTCATTTCTTACCTGTGTTTCAATTGGTGGAGGGCAGCGGGGTCCGGGATTCTGGATAACACAGGCACCCCTGCTCTTGAAGTCTCTGTCTGGACTTTAGATGGGGCGCTGCTCCTGGCTGGGCTGGGTCAGAGCGAGCCGTGGGCTGGGGTTCTGTAGCGGGGTGCTGGATACAGCTGACCGCCCCTCTTCTCTGTTTCCAATGCAGCTGGGTAGGCTATGAACAGGTCAACTGCAAGGGCGAACAGTTCGTGTTTGAGAAGGGCGAGTACCCCCGCTGGGACTCGTGGACCAGCAGCCGGAGGACCGACGCCCTCAGCTCGCTGAGACCCATCAAAGTGGTGAGTTTCTCGCCTGTTCCCCGGCTGCCTCTCCACCGCTACCTTCACGCCCCGTCTCCCCAGCAAGGAACCCACCGGCTGTGTGACCTTGCAGACTTCCTCAGGCTGCCCTGAGACGCGATTTCCTCATCTGTAACCTGGGCTATTAGCGTCCATTGTCCTATGACCCAGGGGCGCCATTTGCAGGACAGCAGCACCCTGCAGGGGGCGCTGTTCGCATTCTATTCTAGGCGCACAGGGGAACCGCAACTCACTGCTCAATAAACAATAGCCACCATGAATATGGAAAGAAATTCTGTGCTTAGGGATGGAGGGAAAGGTGACTTTACTCTTGTCCAAGGCCGGGCAGTGTGGGCTTGCCTTGTTACTCCAATTCTGGTTCTTCCTAGTGTATAAACTCCTGGGCAGGGAAAGGAGCTGGCAAGTCTAAATTGCTTAACGCCTAAGCCTTCCAAGCCCAGACTGTTTCCTTCCAGAGCTGGATGGAAGATTGGGAGAAGATTGGCCTTGGCATCCCACACACCTGGGTTCTGTTCTTCCCAGCTGTGTGACCCTGGGCAGGTGACATGACCTCTCTGAGCCTCAGTCTTCTAACTTGCTTCAAGGGTTCAGTGAGATGACCGAGAAGAAGGTCATAGGAACGGGAGGCTGGGGAGAGCTTCGGAGAGGAGGGAAGACCAGGTGCTTGCTAGAGGCACAATAAACTTGTGCACCTGTGTGGTGGGTGTAAACGCAATAGCTGCCTTCTTTTTTTTTTTTTTTTTTTTTTTTTAATGCAGTACTAGGGATTGAACTCTACCTTCAAGCTGTACCCTCAGCTCTATTTTATTTCATTTTATTTTTGAAACAAGGTCTCGCTAAGTTGCTGAAGGTCTGGTTAAGTCACAGAGGCTGTCCTCGAACCTGCTAGTCTCCCGTCTCAGCCTCCCAAGTCCTGGGATTACAGTCGCATGGCACCACACCCAGCTGATGGCTGCCATTTCTAAAAAAAGGAAGTCCAAGCAGGGGAGGGAAGACGGACGACATTTCAGAATCAAGAGTTCCCCAAAGTGTCGAATCCGGCGCCCGCTGCACGGAAAGGGCCCTGCAGGGGCTCAGGAACCGGGTGGTCATCGACCCATGCACGGCACCCCGGGCAGCTCACCATCCTCGCTTTCCTTCCCCCCGTCAACAGGACAGCCAGGAGCACAAGATCATCCTCTATGAGAACCCCAACTTCACGGGGAAGAAGATGGAAATCGTGGACGACGATGTGCCCAGTTTCCACGCCCATGGCTACCAGGAGAAGGTGTCGTCCGTGCGGGTGCAGAGCGGCACGTGAGTGCAACCCCTGCCCTGGCTCCGGGGTCCCGCGTCCTGCACCGCCCTGAGTTCACAGGGAATGCTGCCATGTCTGATCGGCCGACCTCGGTCTCCCCTGGAAAGTGGTGGGAACTGTCAGCCCATGCGCATGCGCGGCGTTCCCTTTGGGAAGTGGTGGGAACTCAGTCTATGCGCATGCGCAGTGTTCTCCTTGGAAAGTGGTGGGAACTGCCATCTCACGCGCATGCGCAGCGTTCCTCTTGGAAAGTGGTGGGACCGGTCAGCCTATGCGCATGCGCAGTGTTCTCCTTGGAAAGTGGTGGGAACTGACATCCTATGCGCATGCGCAGCGTTCCTCTTGGAAAGTGGTGGGACCGGTCAGACCGTGCGCATGTGCGGTGTTGCCAGGTCTCACCCAGAGCTGCTTTGAGGAACCCGGTATGTGGGTGGGTGTAGGTTGAGGCAGAAGGGTGGTAGTGAGCCGAATGTTCCCTGGACACAGCGGCGAGAGGTGAGAAGTCCCGCCTGAGCTGCCCCCCCCAACCCCAGTATGGGTTCCTGCGTTTGCACACAAGAGCTACCACGTCCTGCAGAATTGAACTTCTTTGACACAAACCCTGGCCCTCAGCTCGGAGGGATTTCTCACTGTGAGAAATTGGGATTCCCAGCACTTGGGAGGCTGAGACAGGAGGATTGCAGATTCCAGCCTCGGCAACTTAGTGAGGCCCTCAGCAACTTAGCGAGACCCTGTTTCACAGTAAAAAAAAAAATAAAATAAACTGGAGCTGGGGGTGTAGCTCAGAGTAGAGTGCCCCCAGGTTCAATTCCCAGTACCACCACCACCACCACAACCAAAAAAAGACAAAAAAAAGGAAGTTGGGAACTGGGATTTTGTGGGGCTTCTCAGATGAGCTTCAGGAGTTGGAAAGGAGGCTTGGGTCTTGGTGGTGGGCTAGCCACTCTCACCTCCCTGCTCACCACCACCCTCTTTCTCTCGTCCTTCCGTCCCCGCCCCGCAGGTGGGTTGGATACCAGTACCCCGGGTACCGCGGGCTGCAGTACCTGCTGGAGAAGGGCGATTACAAGGACAGCAGCGACTTCGGGGCCCCCCACCCCCAGGTGCAGTCTGTACGTCGCATCCGCGACATGCAGTGGCACCAGCGGGGCGCCTTCCACCCCTCCAACTAGTGCCCGCGCCCCGGCGGCCCCAGAGCCAGGCCCCCCCGCGAGTGAATAAAGTGTGCCTTGCAATGGTGTGCCGGCCCGGGTCTTTTGTTCACAGGGGGACTGGGGTGCGTGTGTGTGCGTGTGTGTGTGTGTGTGTGTGTGTGTGTGTGTGTGTGTGAGAGAGAGAGAGAGAGAGAGAGAGAGAGGCTCAAGATGGAACCCAGGAACATTCTACTTCTGAACTATACTCCCAGCCCTTTTCTTATTTTTTATTTGGAAACAGGGTCTCACTAAGTTGGGGAGGGCCTCGCTAAGTTGCTGAGGCTGGCCTCCAACCTGCCATCCTCCTGTCTCAGCCTCTCAAGTACCGGGATTACAGGCGTACGCCACCTCTCCGGGGCTTGGGGGAATTTTTGTTTGTTTGTTTTGCATCTGCGGAGAGATCAAGAACCCTGCGCTGCCCGCCCCATCCCAGGAGACTTCACAAGGGCACCTCCCGTGCGCCTCCGCCTGCCCCTTGGTCCGTCCTCGGGGGTTCAGTGGTGTCCGGTGCCCTGGAGCGTGGCCTGAGGACACAGTGACCGCTGTCCCTCGGCCTTGGCGTGCAGAGAGGGCAAAACGCTGGCCGTAGGGCTGGAAGGAAGGAGCCACGCGGCCTTCTCCCTCTCCACTCCTCTTTTGTTTTATCAATAATGCAAGTCCTTCTTCTGGGTCCGTCCTTCTGGGTATCTTCTGATGTAGTTTTAAACTTTAATGTAGTCAAACATGGAGCTTTCCCTTCATGGCTTGTGCATTCCGAGTCTTCTTTAAGAAATCCTTTCTAACCCCAGGTTATGTATTCCCCAATAGTTTTCCCCTAAATGTTTTAAAATTTCCCATTTTGTGTTTATGTTCCTGATCCACCTGGAGAGGGATTTTTTGTGCAGAGTCTGCAGTGGGATTTGATTTCTTTTTTTTATTTCTCTCTCTCTTTTTGTGGTACTGGGGATGGAACCCAGGGGTCTTCTACTTCCAGGCTACAGTCCCTGCTCTATTTTATTTTTATTTGGAAACAGAGTCTCGCTAGGTTCATGAGTCTCACTCTTTGCTGAGGCTGTCCTTGAACCTGCGATCCTTCTGTCTCAGACTCCCAAGACCTGGGATTTACAAGCGTGTGCCAAGCCGGGCGTGGTGGCGCACGCTTGTAATCCCAGCATTCGGGAGGCTGAGACCGGAGGATCTGGGTTCCAGGTCAGCCTCAGCTACCTAGTGAGGCACTCCGCAACTTCGTGAGACCCGGTTTCAAAATAAAGAATAAAAAACAGGGCTGGGGGTGTAGCTCGGAGGTAGAAGGCCCCTGAGTTCAATCCCCAGTACCGAAAAAAAACAAAACAAAAAAATACAAGCGTGCGCCGCCAAGCCCTGCGTGGTTTCTCTTTTTCACTCGGGGTAACTGTTTTCCTGCAGCTATCTATTGAGAAGTCCGTGTCGCCCACTGTGGTGTGGTGTCATTTTTATCATTTATTAGATTTCTGAGCTGGGAGAAGTCCGTGTCGCCCACTGTGGTGTGGTGTCATTTTTATCATTTATTAGATTTCTGAGCTGGGCATGGTGTGCCCGGGGTGAGGGGAGGGGGATAAAGACCCCACTGTAATGCCAGCCAATGGGAAGAAGGGAGGAGCCAATCTCACACAGAGGGACCGGAAGCACCGGGTACCGACTCCCCCAAAGTAGAGTTGAAGCTGGGTGCACAGGACCTGGAGCCGCCATCCCCGCTGCAGCCACCAGGTGGCAGCCAAGCGCTATCTTCAGAGCTTGCCGTGCTGCTCGGGCCCTGATTGGAGCCGAGAGCTGTCGGTCACAGCGGCGAGCTGGGCGGGGCCTCAGGTCCTGTCTCCTGCCTTAGGCCCAGGATGCTAAGGGGGTGCAGTGCGGGCGCCTTTCCCAGCACTGCTCCCCCAGGCTTGCTGGGAGGTGGGGATAAAAAGCAAACAATTCCAACAACAATTCTTGGCCTACGAGGGAGCTTCCAATATTCCAAAGTACCTTCTTCCCCGCGTCATCCCTGCAGAACCCCCATCTGCCAGTAACTATCTCTGACTTCCAGTGACCTCTCGGCCTCATTTAATGAACAGTGGGAGCAATTATAGCGCCCGCGCTTAGGATCAGAGCGGGAAAGAGCAGGGCCAGGCGCGCGGCAGGGGCCTTAGTAAGTGAGCTCAGGGCTAGGTACGGAGAGGAGGCCTGGAGGGCAGGGGTAAAGGCTGGGAGGAGAAGGCTTGGGTTTTGTAGCAGGTGTAGGAGTTCGCCAGGTGCACCGTATATTTGTTTAACCATTCACTCCTATCAAGAGACAGGTGTCAAGCTGGGCATGGTGGTGCATGCTTGTAATCCCAGTACTTGGGAGGCTGAGACAGGAAGCTTGCAGGTTCACGGTCAGTCTCAGCTACTTAGTGAGCCCTATTGCAACTTAGTGAGATCCTATTTCCAAATAAAAAAATAAAGCCAGGTGTGGTGGCCCACGTTTGTAATCCCAGTCCTTGGGAGGCTGAGACAGGAGGATCTCAGGTTTGCGGCCAGCCTCAGCTACTTAGTGAGGCCCTCTGCAACTTAGTGAGACTCTGTTTCCAAATAAAAAGAATAAAAAATAGGGCTGGGGGTGTAGCTCATAAGTAGAATGCCCCTGGGGTTCAATAACCAGTACCCCGCCCCCCCCCCCAAAAAAAGACAAACATACAACAAACTTAAAGATGTTAATTGGCTCTTGGCTCTTACTAGTGATTTTATAAAATAGAACAGGTGTTCTCCTGAGCCCAGCAGAGGAAGTCAGGGCTGCAGAGACAGAAAAGAGCTGGAGAAAGCAGAAAAGAGGAGGGGAGAGTGGAGGGTCCTTTTAAAGACATTTTCCCTGCAAAAGTTAGTGTGCTGGCCATAGCAGGCCTGAACTGGGGGTTTGTCTGTCTCTCTCTCTCTCTCTCTCTCTCTCTCTCTCTCTCTCTCTCTCTCTCTCCATTTCTTGGTCTCTGGTTCCAAGATGGTGGAGCTTTCGAAAGCAGGCTATGGATCTGAACTCCTCCGCAGGCTGACCAGGGAGGCGGGTGGCAGACTGATTTCTTGGGTCCAGACCTACCGCCTCTGGAGGTTTCCCTTGGCAAGCCTGCCTCCTCCTCCTGGTCCTCCCCTCTTCCACCTTCTCCCCTGGCCTCCTCCCTTCCTCACTGGCAGGTCCCCAGGACGGCTCCATCCCAGGCCCAGCAGACCCCAGAGCTGGGTTTTAGGGAGTCTCGTGCTTGGCGGTTTGGGGGAGCCGGAGAGGGCCCTGGGAGGAGGAGGAAAGCGCTGGGCACAAGAAGAGAGGGGCCCTGGCCTCAGACACACCTAGGTTCAAGCCCCGGTCTCCCCCTCGCTGTGTGACGGCTGGCCAACGACCTGGCCTCTCTGAGCCTCCCTGCCCTCCTCTGATGAAGGGGTCATGCCGGGGTTCCTGATCTCACAGGATGCTGGTAAGTTTCTGTGTTTGTTGTTTGTTTTTTAATCTCACAGGGCACTAGTAAGTTACTGTTTTTTTTTTGTTTGTTTGTTTGTTTCTGATCTCACAGGATGCTAGTAAGTTACTGTGTTTTTTTGTTTGTTTTTTAATCTCACAGGGCACTAGTAAGTTACTGTTTTGTTTATTTGTTTCTAATCTCACAGGGTGCTGGTAAATTACTGTGTTTGTTGTTGTTTGTTTGTTTCTAATCTCACAGGGCACTAGTAAGTTACTGTTTGTTTTTTTGTTTCTAATCTCAGAGGCTGCTACTAACTTACTGACCCTTTGACTCTAACCTCGTGCTGGGCAGCTGGAGAAGGGCCAAGTTTTGGAAGCAGAGGGAGCCCCGCTGGGCTGCAGGGTGGGAAGGGCCTTAAGGACATGGAGCCCGGGGCAGAGCTGGCCGTTCCTCGTAACCGGCACAAGGCGCGTCACTGTGTCACAGGCTGCAGGCCGCCAACGCGGTCCCCTACGGGCGTTGCTCCTGTGTGTCACCCAAGCTATGCCGCGAGAATCCCCCGCACTCCACAGCGAGCTTGATCCAGGGTCTCCTCTGGGGGCCTGTGGCCGCTCACTATGACTGCGCCCCAGCCCAAGTCTCCAGCCAGTTACTGGGGAAATCTCAGTGGGCTCACCCTCAGCCGTGCGCTAGAGGGCGCTGTGACACCAGGCCGTTCCTGCAGGTGACGTGTGACCACAGAGCCCAGCTATGAAGCTTTGCTGGAGATGGAATCCAGTGTCCTGTGCCAGGCAAGGGCTGTACCACCGAGCCACAGCCAAGCCTTGCTATAATTGTTACACTGCAATAAATAGAGTGCAGGAAAACGTAGGAATGGCTCTGTGTAACCGTCTCCTCTCCCGGGCTGTGTGACTTTGGACAGGTGCGTGGTCTCTGGTCTCGGCTTCCTTGTTGGCAAAGCGGGCTGTACGGAAGAATGATTTGAGATGCGGTATGGGGCAGAATGGACTCGCGGCCAAGAGTCCTTTTGCTGTCTTGCTTTTCTTCCCCTTGCCCTTGGGAGGTGGCCCAGGCGTGCACCACCACCATCCTGACAGTAATGAGAGGCTCAGAGAGGTGGAGAGGCTTTCTTCAGACCACACAGCGTGTGTCATGGTAAAGGGGTCTGCTGCGAGGTCCTTTCTAGGTTGGGTCTCCCGGGCCCTTGCACAGACCCCCCACTTCCTGCGGCAGGCCACACCACATGACCCCCCCCCCCCCGGCCCCTACTGCGTTCTCCAGCCGAGATGGGGCCGATGTCACCGTCCTCCCGTGGCCTTGAAGAAGCAGCCAAGGGCTGCTGTATCTTGGCAACCGCGGAGGCCAAACAAACTCTGCACGAAAGAAAGATCCAAACAGGGGGAGGCGGAGACCCCACCCCCAGATGGCGGCCCCCATGGGTCCCGCTGCTGGCTGCTCTGCCTGGATTCTTCCATTTCTCTCCCCCAGGACGTTTCTCTGCAGCCAGCTGGAACTGAAAGCCGGGATGCGGGGTTTAAAATATACAGAAGGAAGCAGGGCGTGGTGGTGCACGCTTGTAGTCCCAGCATTCGGGAGGCTGAGACCGGAGGATCCGGGTTCGCGGCCAGCCTCAGCTACCTAGTGAGGCACTCTGCAACTTAGTGAGACCCTGTTTCAAAATAAAGAATTAAAAATAGGGCCGGGGGTGTAACTTGGAGGTAGAATGCCCCTGAGTTCAATCCCCAGTACCACTATATATATATATATATATATATATATATATATATATATTTAAATAAATAAATATATATTTAATATATAAATATATTTAAATATATAGTAAATGTATATTTAATATATATTTAAATATTAATTATAATATATTAATATATATTTAATAGATATTATACACACACACAGAAGGAAGCAGGGCATGGCGGGGGCGGGGGGTGGGCATCAGAGTGGGTGTTCTGAGGGTGCAGAACAGACTGGCACCATGCCGCCTGGGACTGGGGAGCACCTTGGACTTGGAAGTCACAGGGTGCAGGGGCCTGAAAGGCAGCACCTAGGGACCTCCCAGCCACCGTTCCACCCTTATCTGGCTCCGTGCAAACAAACCCTAAAGATTAAACTGCAAAAATTCTTGGCAACCACTCTGCCCCGTGGCTCCCCAACTTTTATTTATTTGTTTGTTTTGTAGTCCTGGGGATTGAACCCAGGGTCATTCTACCTCTGAGCTACACCCCCAGCAGCTTTATTTTATTTTGAAACAGGGTGTCACTAAGTTGTTGAAGGCCTCCCTAAGTTGCTGAGGCTGGCCTCAAGCCTGCGAGCCTCCTGTCTCAGCCTCCCAAGTACTAGGATTACAAGCATGTGTCACCATGCCCGACGACCACCAGATCTTTTTATTTAGAAACAGGGTCTCTGTACATTGCTGAGGCTGACTGCAAAGCTGCGATCCTCCTGTCTCAGCCTCCCAAGTACCAGGATTACAAGCATGCACCGCCCCACCCGCCTTGCTATTATACTTTAAATATGCCAGACATAGAGGTGTGACTTTATATACCTGGCAGGACCAAAAGGGATATGACTGACTATATATCCAGTAATATGAAATCCCCGCAGCTACCCGATAAATCAGGTGAAGTGTTGAAATGATCCCCATTTTAGAGATGAGAAAACATAAGCACAGAGAGGTGCGGCCCCTTCCCAGAGTCACCCAGTTGGAAATGGTGAATCCAGATTCCAGAGCCCAGCGTGGCTGACTCTAGAGCCCGTGTCATTCCCCACTGACTGGCTTAGGGAGGTTAAAGACGGTCCGACAGTCATGGAGGAGCCGAGCCAGGGCAGAGAGAGGGCCTGGTGTGCAGGGAGACTCACGTTGGTAAGAGTGTGAGGATGTGTGGTCAGGGAGTGTGGGAGCAGGAAGGAGGAGGAGCCTTGGGATCATATCAAAGACATTGGAACTAGGGAGCTACAGCAGATGCTTGAGCTAGAGACTCAAATCCCACCCTCACCTAACAACAGTGTTGGGACACTAGGTCCGCAGTATTTTATGACTAATAACCCCAAGTGCTGGTCATGCTGTCAGCACTTTGTGTGCAATATCTTAATCATCACAAACCTCCATGAGAGAGATAATGTTAGTATCCCCACTTTACAGAGGAGGCCAGTGAGGCTCGGAGAAGTGACCTGGCAAGGATCACTCACCTGGTGAGTGGTGGAGCAGATATTAACCTAGGATGAGCAGCTCCCAACTCTGCTTCTCTGTGTCAGCGAATGTGGCCAGGATGCTGTGTAACAAACATCCCCAGAATCTCGATGCTTATTCATCTCACGCTTCTGTTAATGGACGGAGCCCGGCGGGTCTCAGCTGGGCATCTCTGTTCTGCCCCACGGGTCTCCTGTCCTCTCCTGGGGTTGGCGGGCTAGCCTGGACATGTTCTCCAGTGGACAGCAGAAGGACAGAAAGCTGCAAGGACTGGCAAGGTCACGCTACTGACAGGAGCTGTCACAGGGCAGAATCCCGCATGGAAGGATGGGAGCAGTCCCCACCCTTTAGAAGGAGAAACTACCCAAGCACTTGGTGTGCGTTCAGTACACGGAAGGGTAAAAGCATTCTACTGTGGTCTCCGGAGGTAGCACACATTCTCCCATACTCCCTTCAAGTAATAGAGCTCAGCTAGGCATTGCGGTATACACACACACACACACCTGTAATTCCTGTACTTGGGAGGCTGAGACAGGAGGACTGCAGGTTCGAGGCCAGCCTCAGCAACTTAGCGGGAGCCTGTTTCAAAAACGAAAACCCAGCTGGGTGTGGTGGCTCACACCTGTATTCCCAGTACTTGGGAGGCTGAGACAGGAGGATCGCAGGTTTGAGGCCAGCCTCAGCAACTTTGTAGGATCCTGTTTTAAAACGGATCATAAAAAGGGCTGGGGATGTAGCTCAGAGGTAGAATGCCCCTGGATTCAATCTCCAGCACACCCCCCCCCCCAAAAAAAGAAAAATACCAGAGGGAGCCGTCTCCTCCCTTGGTGTGAGCCAGACGCACAGGTCACCTCTTCTGCAGAGATGTAGGCAGAAGCGGCGGCCCTAACTCCCAAGGCCAGTTCACAGAGGCGCTGCAGCTTCTCCTGGCTCTCTTTCAGCTCCTTCACTTTGGGGGTGCAGCTGATCTGCTGAGAGGGCGCCCAGGGGGTCCCAGGGGGAGAGAGAGCCACGTGGTACCCCGGCCTTATAGCTGTGAGATGCCATCTTCAAAGCAGATCCCCTAGCCGGGCAAGACCTCCAGCCGGGGCTGCAGCCTTCTGAGAGACCGGAGCTGGCACCGTGGGGGCCGGAGTGGGGGCCCCGTCCACGCCCCGAGGCCCCTGAGCTCAGCGCCCGGCCCGGCCGCCTCAAGGCCCCTCACAACAAGCCAGGCTCCACTGCAGCAGCTGGCGCTGTCTCTCCCCTGAGAAACAGCAAAATCCCAACAATTTACTGAGATTAGGGGACCGAAAATACCCACGGCCAAGTGCAGTTGTTAGGAGACATCTGTTCTGGGGCTGCCCACCCACGTGGGGCCGGTCTCGAAGGGAATGCAGGCGCATCCGGGCACAGGGAGAGCTGTGCGGGACCGGTGCCAACTCCAGGGCCCCTTCAGAGCTGAAGACTCAAACTACGACCCCCGCGGCCATGTTTGTTTGTTTCTTTGTTTGCCTCTCCTCGTGGTGCCCCAAGGTCGGGCACGGCTGTCTCCTGTCTTCTCAGCCTAGGGATCAGGCTCGGGAGGGAGTGCCTCTCTCCTTCTTTCTGCTTGGGAGAGAGAGCAGCACATAGAAGGGGGAGGGGAGGGAGAAAGAAGAGAAAAAGAAGAGGAGGGGGAAGAGGAGAAAAAAAGGAGGAGAAGGAGGAGGAGGAGGAAGAGAGGAGAAAAAGAAGAATAGGGAGGAGGAGGAGGAGAAGGAGGAGGAGGAGGAGGAGGAGGAGGAGGAGGAGGAGCAGCAGCAGCACCAGGAGAAGGAGGAGGAGGAGGAAACTCTAGAGTTGAGTTCCAGTCACATGGGAGGACATTGTATTGAGCACTGGATCTGGCCCATACCTGAAGCAAGCCAAAACCTCCCCATCTTGCTTAAGCCCATCTGAATGGAGACAATGATCTGCGGCTGTTTCTTACTCTTTGACTTTGCTTAAAAATTGGTAAAGAAAACTGCAGATGGGTTTGTACCCAGGAGCTCCCGCGTGGGCCAGCCTGAGCTTCCCGATGCCAGATCTCGAATTCTCCAGTTACCGTTTTGCAGCCTGGGGATCAGCCCTGGTGTCCTAAAGTGCAGAGTTTGCATTGAGGAGACCGGGCTGGGGGCCCCAAATCCCGACTCTCCGATTCTCAGTTGCCTCATAAGATGGTTTAGAAGTAAGTACCTAGCTTCCGGGGGCAGTAGGAAAGTGAGGCAAGGTCACGGTTGCCGACTCCGAGCCTGGCCCGGGGCGGTCTGGCCCCACCGAGGATCCCAGCCTGCTGCTGTCCTCCCCTGCCTGACCCACTTTTCCATCCGAACCTGGCCACAGGCCCAGGCCCTGGCCTATTTTAGGTACACCTCTTTTTGTTGCAGGAGAAAAGAGACTCGCACAAACTACCTTCGAACAGGGAGCTTATTGTGGGACTGACTGGGCCTGGGAAGCAGAGGGGCAGAGACCGATGAAGCCTCAGGACTGGAACTTTTTTAAAAAAATGTGATACTTGGAATTGAATATTTAGGGACATTCTACCTCCAAGCTGCACCCCCATCCCTTTAAAAAAAATTTTTTTTTAAAAAACAGGGTCTCGCTAGGTTGCCGAGAGTCTCTCTGATTTGCTGAGGCTGGCCTCAAACCTGTGATCCTCCTGTCTCTGCCTCTCAAATACTGGGATTACAGGCCTGCATCACCACGCCTAACTCAGAGCACTTTGCTCTGTTGGAAGGACCCGCTTCACCTGTCCTTGCCAAAAGGCTCCTCCCGGCCTGATTCTGGCAGCCTCCAGTGGCAGCTGTCACCTCTGCTAACATTATAGGGAGGAAATGGATGGTGTTTTGGTTTCTGGCCATTTGGGCTCACGTTTCGCCTGGGCTGGGGACCCTCAGGACTGCAGGGAGTGGAGCAGCGGGCTAGGACTTGGAAATGCACAGCCTGCAGAGTGCCCGGGACTCACCATCCCATCCCCTCCCGAAGGTCTGGTCCTGAACTCTTCAAATAAAACAGCCAGTGAGTTCCCTTTCCCCAGCTCTGGTTCCTGCTCCGTGCAGTTGACACCCTCCAGAAGATGCTCAAGCAGCAGTCAAGGGATGGAAGAGGTGCGAAGTTCTGTACACAGTTCTGAGCCAGGCCCTTGCCTGATGTGACTTCCCAGACTCCAGCTAAAGCCAGGCTCCACGTCCTCCTGTCCACTAGCCCGGGCTGTCTTGGAGAATCCATTCCTGGCATATTACAGAGCTGGTCGGGTTTGTTTATGAAATGCCAGCGCCCTCTCTGACCTCCCTCTGTGTAGCCTCCAGCCCAAAGATCAAGTGTACAAAGCTCGTTTCATGAAGAGCGGGGCCCCCTGAAACTCAGTGAGCCCCCCATCTTCCTTTGCTCCAAGTCCCAAATCTTATTGTAATCCTAGTACTTGGGAGGCTGAGACAGGAAGATCGCAGGTTTGGAGTCAGCCTCAGCAACTTAATGAAACCTGCAGCAACTTCGCTAGACCCTGTTTCAAAATAAAAAATAAAGAAAAGGGCTGGGAGTCATAGCTCAGAGGTAGAATGACCCCAAGTTCCATCCTCAGTATTACAAAAAAAGGTCCCCAGCCAGGCATAGTGGGACACGCTTGTCATCCCAGTACTTGGGAGGCTGAGATGGGAAGATGGCAGGTTCGCGGCCAGTCTCAGCTGCTTAGTGAGGCCCTTTGCAACTTAATGAGACCCTGTTTCAAAATAAAGAATAAAAAATAGGGCTGGGGGTATAGCTCAGAGGTAGAACGCTCCTGGGTTCAATCCCCAGCACCCCAGAAAAAAAAAAGGTCCCAAGTCCTGCTGTGGTCATCAAGGCCCTGCGTGGTCCAGCCCCTGGCCTCTCTGCCTGTCCTCCATCACATCCGCTAATTCCAGGCTCCGCAGCCTGGCAGCTCCTAGCCCTGGTCCTCGAGCGCCCCTTATCAGGACCTTTGCAGATGCGACATCCTCGGCGTGGGGCCCCCTGTCCGCATCTGTGTTTTGCTTTCTTCTAGCCAGCCCTGCGACTCGGCTGAAACCTCCCTTCCCCCACCCCGAGCACCTCGTGTTGCTGCTTTGATATCTGCGGCTTCACGCTCAGTCACTCCTCCCGGCCTGTGTGCAAACCCGG
Organism: Graphiurus murinus; assembly: GCA_004027655.1. Classification (NCBI taxonomy): domain Eukaryota; kingdom Metazoa; phylum Chordata; class Mammalia; order Rodentia; family Gliridae; genus Graphiurus; species Graphiurus murinus. Next base: position 16,313 of record PVLC010010709.1, on the reverse strand, counting down.
GTCCAGCAAGTTCTCAGCAACATCTGGATGAGTGAGAACAGCAGATGTGCAGATAAGGAATGGCCATCGGGAGAGGGCAGGGCCTGCGTGTGAAGCCCGATTCATGGGATGATCGTCGGCGGCTGTGGTGGCCGCCCACCCACCCCTCGCCGGCACCTGCGTGTCACCTCTGCTTACGTCCTGAGAGCCATTTCTGAGCCCCACGCCGCTCTGCTGACGCCATGGAGGGCCAGAGCTGGAGGCAGCGGGTGCGGCTGTCCGGGGCTGGGCAGAGACCAGCTGGGTTAATGTTTACCCGTTCCTGGGGCTTGAGTCATCTGACCCAGAGCAGGTGCAAGGAGGGTGACTGCGTGGGCGTGGCCCCTGCGTGACATGCCCAAGGGGCCCAGAACAGAGGAGGTCCAGGCCCCGAGGCAGGACTCTGCCCTCCAGAGGGAGGCTGTACCCCAAGCAGAGGCGACTCCAGGGACCCGGTCCCAGCCGCGCCAGCTTACGCCAGCGACCTGGCTACTCTGAGTCTGCACCTGCCCCTCTGTGAAACAGGAGCCTTGACAGGGACAACTTCCTAGGGAGAATTAGGTAGCGGGAGTCGCGTGCATGACCAGCAGAGCCCCATGCACAAAAGGTGCTCAGCTGGCAGCCCGGGGCAGCGGCTCAGCACGCCAGCCTGGAGAGCGACTCTGGTGTGTCCGGCTTTCCTGACTGTGCTGTGGCTGAATCCTCCCGCAGACCGTAAGCTCCATGAAGCCAGGTCCCCAGGGGGGCGTGCCCGGCAGTGGGGTCCCGGCACGATTCCAGGGACATGCGAGGTGCTCAGTACTGGATGGATGGATGGATGGATGGATGGACGGACGGATGGACGGATAGGTGGATGGGTGGATGGATGGACGGACAGATGGATGATGGATGGATGGGTGGATGGATGGATGGATGGATGGTTGGATGGACGGATGGATGGTTGGATGGACGGATGGATGGATGGATGGATGGATGGATGGATGGATGGGTGGATGGATGGGTAGATGGACAGATGAATAGGTAGGTGAATGGGTGGACAGACGTAGGACAAATAGATGTATAGATGGGTGGATAGACTGACAGATGGATGGATGGATGGATGATTAGTGGATGGATATACAGATAGGTGGATATGGATGGATGGATGGATGGATGGATGGATGGACGGATGGATGGACGGATAGATGGGGAATAAATGAATAGGTTGGTAGATAGATGAACAGATAGGTGAATGGATAGATGGATGAGGGAATGGATGGATGGATGGACGAGTAGATGGGCAGGTGGAGTATAAAGGGATGGGTAGATGAACAGATGGATGGATAGATGCATGGATGCGTGGATAATGGGCAGATGGATGGACGGACGAGCAGATGGGCAGGTGGAGTATAAAGGGATGGGTAGATGAACAGATGGATGGATAGATGCATGGATGCGTGGATAATGGGCAGATGGAAGGATGGGGGGCGGAGGGTTGGGTGGTGGGTGGATGGAATACATGGATGGATTCATGGAAGAAACAGAAGTTTTCATTTCTGAAGACCCGAGTGCCCAGCCCTGCTCCCCTGCTCATGACGTCACCCCCGCCCTCACTGTGGCCGACACAGGTCTCCTTGAGTGTCAAGGACACCAGGAGAAACTTAGCGCACTGTCCCTGGGGGTGTTACATTGCCTTTTTCTGCTACAGAGGTCAGAGTGTCGGACAACACAGAGAGGGCTTTCCCCCTCCAGGAAGGCACCAGCCGTCGTGTGTGGGCGGCCCGGAGGTGGGTGCTGGCTTGTTTGGTTAACTCCCAGACCAAGACGGCGGCAGCCCCGAGGGGAGGGGACGATCGTGTTGGGTCCCGCCCCTTCTCAATGGCCTGTGCACCCCCCCCCCCCTCGCAATCCAGCACCTGCCTTGACCAACAGGGGTGGCGCACGTGATCTGTGCTTTCCCAGGCTGGATCTTACAGGGGGCGCTGTGTGTCCAGGCGGAATCCTGGTTCTGATGCACATTCGGGAGGTTCGCACGGCAGCACAGGCACTGTGTAGCTGCTGTAACAAACAGCCCCCAGACGCGTGGCTCAGACTAGACGAAGGGTTAGTTCTCATTCCCACCCCAGGTCAGCGTGGGCGGGAGCTTCTCCTCCTGGTGGTCACCTGGGAGCCTCAGCTTCTTCTGTATATTTTTAAGGTGTCTCTACTGAATCCTTGGCCAGAAAGGGGGGGTGGTGTGGAGGGCGCCTGGCCTGGAGGTGGCTTGCGTCTCTCCTGCTGAACTCGGTCCCCTGGCCGAGCTGATGGTTGGGATTAATTACAAAGGGTCACAGTCCACCCTTAGGGACAGGGACTATTCAACACTCACCCTGAGCCCGTGCTATGGTGTGAGCCTCCGACGTCCCCCAGGCCCTTGTGTTGACGTCTTGGCCCCCAGGGTGGCCCCATTGAGAGGTGGAGGGACCTTTAGGAGGTAGAGCTCGGTGGGAGAGCTTAGGTCCCTGGAGGTGTGCCCTCAGAAAGGACTGTGGGACCCTGGTCCCTTCCTCTTCTCTCTGGCTTGGAGGTGAATGGTTTTGCTCAGCCACCTGCACCCGTAATGATGTACAAGCTTGACACAGGCGCAAAGCAACACGGTCAACCAATCATGTGCTGGAGCCACAAGGAACCTTTTCTCTTTATACGTCAACTATCTCCGGTGTTTTATTATAGTGCTTGACACAGCTACAAGTGCAATGGCTGTGACAGAGAGTTTCTGTTTTCTCACGGAGCTTATTCTAGGGGGAAAAAATCAATATGTAAGTAAGGAAACTAATACACACATAATTTCAGAGTGAGGCATTTTGTGAAGTATGTATTGGAGTGGAGGTTCAGAGTGAGGGGTGCTATTCTGGCTAGGGTGGGCGCCTCTCCAAGGTGTAGCCAAACGGAGACCTTCATTGCCTGTTTTTCACCGTCTCTCTCTCCCTGGGAAATAGCCATTGTCGACTTCTAGATTCATCAATATTCCTGACCAGACAAGCATGTTTCCTAGTTTTCTTCGATAGAGCTGTCTTCTGATATGATTAAAGAACACTTTGCAAGATGGGCATTCCTCTTAAGTTCCGTAAAGGAGGCAAATTGCCCTCAGAAGCAAGAGTGACGTTACCATGTCCTCCTTTCCGCTGCCCGTAGCACACGTATGATGGTTGTGTTACAACTTCTGTAACACAGGTAAGAGGCTAAAAAAGACACAGGAACTTAGGTCCTATCTTAGAAGCCATCTCAGTCCCAGACTCCATACTCAGACTTCTTTGTGTGTGTGGGGGGGGGGGGGGGGGGGGGGGGGGGGGGGGGGGGGGGGGGGGGGGGGGGGGGAGGGAGAGGGGGAGGAGAGAGAGGAGAGAGAAAACACTCTGTTTTGTTTATTCTGTTTTTATCTGGGGTTGCTGCTGCTGAATGCAATTCCTAACTGATATCATGGAGTTTTTAAGACTAGGAAATCGAGCCTTAGGATGGCCAGCCCCTCTTCCAAAATCAGACAGCAAGAAGTGAAGGAGTTAGGACTTGAGCTCAGGACTGTGGGACCCCGAGTCCAGTTTTGGGGGTAGCCCAGCCTCCCTAGCTGAGGGGTGGGTGGTGGTGGTGGTAGAGGTGAAAGGAATTAGTCAAGAATATGAACTATAAAAAAGTGCTGTATTGAAGACCAGGAGGCTAGCTCAGGGTTTTAGTTGTCTATGACTATTTTACCACATTAATTAATTTTGTGGTATTGGGGATGGAACCCAAGGGCATTCTACCTCCAAGCTACAGTCCTAGCCCTATTTTATTCTTCTTTCCCTCCCTCCCTCCCTTCCTCCCTTCCTTCCTTCCTTCCTTCCTTCCTTCCTTCCTTCCTTCCTTCCTTCCTTCCTTCCGCAGTGCTGGGGATTGAACCTGGGGCATTCTACCTCTGAGCTATACCCTCCTCCAGCCCTATTTTTATTATTTTATTTTGAAGCAGGGTCTCACTAAGTTGCCGAGGGCCTCCCTAATTTGCTGAGGCTGGTTGCAAACCTGCGATCCTCCTGTCTCAGCCTCCCAAGTACTGGGATTACAAGGGGCGCCACCACGCCCAGCTAGCCACTTTCATTGAATTCTCCCTCTGTTGTTTCTTAAACATTCAGGAGTTAATAAGCCAGTGCCCAAGTGTAGCAGACAGGCTGTTCTGGCCACAGCGGGTTAAGTGACAGAGATAAATGACAGTAGAGTTCCCGGCTGAGTTAGCAGGTGCTTGCTCTGTCTTCGGACAATAGATGGGGTGTGACCTCCATATCTATAAACGCCACCACGGTGGCCCAGGACCGCGTCTCTGCTGAGCTGGCCGCAGGTGCTGTCACAGGGACGGGGACTCAGCCGCTTGACCCCACCGCGGGAGCGGCATGGTGGGGCGCAGTCGCCGAGCGGGTCCCATCACGGCAAATCGCTGTCCAGTGAGGCTGCGGAGCGGGGGCCTTTGTGCCTTGAAGTGATTAAAGATGCCACTTGGCTAGGAGACACGAGGAGATTTATAGCAGAGTCAGCGACAGATGGCCCTGTGGGAAACACAGAAATCTGTGGGGAGGTGGGAACCGGCGTCCCAGACCAAGGAATGTGCGTGTGCGCATGTGTGTGTGTGTGTGTGTGTGTGTGTGTGTGTGTGCCTACGAGTGCGCGTGTGTGTGCCTACGTGTGTGCGCATGTGTGTGCACACATGCATGCATATGCACGTGTGTACATGTGCCTGAGTGTGTGCATGCGTGTGTGCGAATGTGTACATGTGTGTGTGCCTGTGCATGTGTGTGTGCATGTGTGAACATGTGTGCATGTGTGTGAGTATGCCTGTGCATGCGTGCATGTGTGTGTGCGCGTGTGTGTGCATGCGTGCATGTGTGTGTGCCTGTGTGTGCATGCATGCATGCATGTGTGTGAGTGTGCGCCTGTGCGGGTGTGTCAGGGAGGGAAGTGCGCTTGGCTGGAGCCCGAGGCTCTGAGACTGTCTGTCAGAAAGCAGCTCCTTCCTCCCCCCAAATAATTTTCAGTCCCCCCTCTTCCCCGGCAGAGTAGGGTGGGATTCAGCTTGGCTTCCACGGTGTCTGTGTAGGAAGAAAAAGAAATGTCAACTTAGAGACTCAGAGTGAGGAAAATCCTGGAGAGAATGGAATCCGTGCACGCTCTGCCCCGGGCGCCCCCAGCTGGTTTCCAGCTTCCGGGAGCCCACTCCTGCGAGATCCCCTCGCCGCTCTGCCAATCTCTGGCCTTCCCTTCCTGCAGGCATCTTAGACTCAGTGCGCCCTGCCCCCCCCCCCCCCCCCCCCCCCCCCCCCCCCCCCCCCCCCCCCCCCCCCGCCTCCAGCCAGACTTCCATCCGGCTGGCCAAGTCTTCCCTCTAGAATAAAGAGGCACGCTTGTCATCCTAGTACTTGGGAGGCTGAGACAGGAGGATCGCAGGTTCCAGGACAGCCTCAGCAAGTAGTGAGACTCTCATCAACCTAGCTAGACCCTGTTTCCAAATAAGAAATAAAATTGGGCTGGGGGTTATAGCTTGAAGGTAGAATGCCTCTGAGTTCAATCCCCAGTGCCACAAAAATAAATAAAAATAAAAAATAAAAATAGGGCTAGGGTGTAGCTCAGAGGTAGAATGCCTTTGGATTCAGCCAGATATGGCGGCCCACGCTTGTAGGCTGAGACTGAGGATCCAGATTCTCGGCCAGCCTCAGCTCCTTAGTGAGGCCCTCTGCAACTTAGTGAGACCCTGTTTCAAAATAAAGAATAAAATATGGCTGGGGGTGTAGCTTGGGGGTAGAATGCTCCTGAGTTCAATATCTCCAGTACCACAAAAAAAAAAAAAAAAAAAAAAAAGCCTTTGGATTCAATCCCCAGTACCACAAAATATATATCTATATAGAATGCAGCTGTGACCCGCCAGACCCTCCTCCAGCCTCTTCCCAGGGCCCTCGGGTGCAGTGGAGGGTCTCCACGTCTCCACTGGGTAACCAAGGCCGTCTACGGCCTCCGGTTCATTTCCTGGTCCTCCCCCGCCCCCCAGCACCCTCCCGTGCCACGCCTGTGGTTTCCTGCCCGGCATATCCAGTTCAGGCCTCGGCACCTTGAACTCTGCGTGCCTGGGAACTCTCAGGCTTCCCAGCCGAGGGCCTCTTCTCCCTGTTGCTGTGCTGACCTACGTCTGTTGTACGGCTGGTCAGATTCGAGCATGGTTCACTGTGGTGCTCAGTGCTTGGTTTTTCCAGGCCTGGCTCTCCCTTTTTGGAGGGAGTCCTCCCCCTCCTCCTCCTTCTCCTCCTCCTCCTCCTCCTTTTCTTCTTCCTCCTCCTCCTCCTCCTCCTCCTCCTCTTCTCTCTGAGCATCAGGCAGTGGGCGCACACCTGTGGGTCCCGCACAACGCATTTGGGCCTGCTAGGAGAGAAAGGAGGAGCGGGCTTGAACACGAGGCCAAAGCGTGCACGCCATGCCCTCTCTGCCTCCGTGCTTGCTCCGGACTGACTGCTTGATGCGATCACAGAACACACTCTCTCCTCCCGCACGCGTTGCAGTGGGACTCCGGAGCCCTTTCCATCCAGAAGTGAATGCCCTCGCTCTTGGAATCTGATCCTGACTCACTTGGATCAACAGAACACGCTGCAAATGGTGCAGGAGTCCTGACCCCACGCCCCAGATGAGACCTGGCAAGCTTCCTCTTCTTCTCTTCCTCTTCCTCCCCAACAATGATGCTTGGCTGCCATGGCAACCTAGGGACCCCCCCCCCCCAGCTCTGTTATCTGCAAGGAAACTTCCATGACTCCCGTGGAGCCTGAAACGGTGATAGTACCAAGCCCCATGTATGCCAGGTCTCTCCCAACACGTGCATACCTAATTTAGAAATTGGGCACAGTAAGAGATTAATAATAATTACCGCTAATGAAATAGAACAATTCCAACAATATGCTGAAGTAAGAGTGTGAATGTAGTCTCTCTCTCTCTCTCTTCCTCTCTCAAAATATTGCATTTTACATTCACCTTCTCGCTTAAGGAAAGCACTTAATGGCCGCTCCTTAGCTCATCCAGTTTCTCAGCACCACTATTTTTGCACTAGGGGGCCGTTGTTAAGTCTAATAAGGGTTACTTGGGCACCATCCCTGCTATCCCTCAGCAGTCAGTTTAGTAACGGAGATGGCTCCTAAGTGGCTAACAGGTAGGTAGCTCATATGTATAGATACACTGAACCAAGGGATGATTTGTGTTCCAGGCAGGATAGAGCAGCATGATGTGAGATTTCGTTATGTGACTTAGAATGTTGCATGTTTTAACAGTTATGCATTGTTTAATTCAGGGAAACCATGCAAAACCAAGCCACAGGTGTGGAGGAACAACTGTAAGCTCAGGTTGTTCTACAGAAGGGTTAGGGATCAGAGAGTCTAGATAAGCCTGATCTAGTCGATTTTCCACTCAAGTTTAGCCAACTGCACCCCAAACAGAACCATCCATCAGATCCCAATACTTGTGAATGAGTAAATACTGTTCTTTTGAGATATTGTTTTTTGGGGGTGTGTGTTATGCAGCAATAGCTAACTGATACATTATCCAGCACAGCCAGAGATACATCCTGCTGACCCTACTCAGACACACACTATTCACTAATAAGTAATATCAGTGAACAGAGAGCCTGGCTTACAAAGAAGTTAGGAACAGAGCAGGAGTCCCAGGGCTTTTAACATTCTTGCTGGTACAATGGGAAAGAGAGAGGGAGAGAACAAGAAAGAATGCACGTCCCTTATTGGTCTCGGCCTTAGCCAGAACGCTGAGCACAAGGAGCACCTGTGTTTCTTGAAGTCCCTTTTCAAAGGGTGTTCATCTTGAAGATATTAGTTGATGTTATTAAGGAGAGAAAAGGAAGACATTCTGGTTGAATAAGTTTATCGAAAGCTACACTCACCCTTTGGTTGGAGGACTTGTCGGTGCCTTTAATCTGCTCAGCCTGTTCTGAAAGTCTGGGCAGGAGGACATCGGTATTCAGTGTGTCTGGTGTATATCTGGCCTCTTCCTCACGAGACTTCTGTGGGCCACACTGTGGGAAAAGTTGAACTATTTTGAGAGGCATCCTCTCGGTGTGCAGAATCATACTGTGCCGTTCTTTTTTTTTTTTTTTTTTTTTTGCGGTACTGGGGATTGAACTCAGAGGCATTCTACCTCCGAGCTACACCCCCAGCCCTATTTTTTATTCTTTATTTTGAAACCGGTTCTCACTAAGTTGTGGAGTGCCTCACTAGGTAGCTGAGGCTGGCTGCGAACCCGAGATCCTCCGGTCTCAGTCTCAGCCTCCCGAATGCTGGGATTACAAGCGTGCGCCACCACACCTGACTTCTGTGCCGTTCTTAAAAAGTAGTCAGCATCGACTCCAAGCTGAGAAACGTGTATGTAGGCTCCAGTGGGACCTTTGTCTGAGCAGGAACAGCTGGATGTCTAAGCTTAGGCCCTACAGTGCTTCTTCTAAGCCTTAGCACTCCTCAGATTTGAAGACAATTAGCACAGCTCCCTGCCCCCCAGATTCTCCCCTTCTCTCTGTTAAGGAAAGCATTCCTTAAAGTTTCTTCAACCAACTCCTGCCTGCTATCTGGGTGCTATCCTTTGCTCTTCTTTATAATTTCAAGAGGACAGGGACCAAGCTCAGTCTTCCAAACATGGCGTCCTCACCTCTCTCATTTGGACCCTATACCTCTGCTAATGTGACCTAAGAAGGCATTCGCTTTTGTGCCCATGACAGTGCTCTCTTGGCTTGTACTGAGTACTCTTTGACCAAGAACCTGTTTATTTCACTCCTAGCGACTTTTGAAAAAAAAAAAAAAATCCATCTTATATTCATGCCATTTTTAAGACCTAAGTAGAAAGCTTTATATTTATCCCTGGTAAATGTCATCTTCTAAGATTTGCCTTCTAACTTCTGCTTGGATCTCGATTCTGAAATCTTCTGTATTTTCTGGCTCTGATAGAACGCTGCCTACACCACACAGTTCAGCATCTGACCTTTGCAGCGAGTATTGAGAAGACCTTCAGGGGGAGCTGACTCCGCCTCCAAGGAGCGCTCCAGATGGGCACGTGACCAGGGCTTAGCCAATCAGATTCGTACCCGCCCCACCACTGGTTCCTTTGTAGTTAGACAGGTGCTACACCAGATCCCTGAGACTCCGTCCCTCAGTGTGGCCCGAGGGCCTGGGGGCAGGGGCGAGATCAAGATCAGACTCCTTTTCCATGGCTCAGGCAGGCAGGGCGGACACCCGGAACAGCAGACAGCTGTCTGGCCATCACACCCAGGGCGTCTGTTCCAGGGCGGGGGTTCCAGAGGCGGGTGTGGGGGGCAGAAGAATGCAAAGAGGGAGCTGGGGCCGGTGACGTCCTTGACTGACTTACTGCAGCTCAGCAAAGGTAGTGTGAGCCCCTCGGGTGCAGTTTGGAAAGTTGTCAAGTGTTTTTGGTGGTCTCCAGTATGGGGACCAAACCAGGGTCTTTGGAAGACAGGCTGGTGTTTTCTATTAAAACCACCACAGAACGCCCACCCGAGGATCCTGCACGGTTCAGCTCCTGGTGTATGCCTGTGAATGTTTACCAAAGACCTGCGCGAGAATGTTCACAACAGTCAAATTTCCTTTTTCTTTTTTTGCAGTACTGGGGATTGAACTCAGGGGCATTCTACCTCCGAGCTAGACCCCCAGCCCTATTTTTTATTCTTTTTTTTTTTTTTTTGCGGTACTGGGTATTGAACTCAGGGGCATTCTACCTCCGAGCTATACCCTCAGCCCTATTTTTTATTCTTTATTTTGAAACCGAGTCTCACTAAGTTGCAGAGGGCCTCACTAGGTAGCTGAGGCTGGCCGAGAACCTGGATCCTCCGGTCTCAGCCTCCCGAATGCTGGGATTACAAGCGTGCGCCACCATGCCTGGCTCTTATTTTTTGTTTTTCTTTCTTTATTTTTGGTACTGGAGATTGAACCCAGGGGCATTCTACCTCTGAGCTACACCTCCCGTCCCTATTTTAAATTTAATTTTTAAACAGGTTCTCATTACGCTTCTGAGGGTCTCGCTCAACCTTTAGATTGACCTCCAACCTGTGATCCTCCTGTCTCAGCCTCCTCCAAGTACTGGGGTTCCAGGCCTGCACCACTGCACCTGGCTGCAGCTCCGTTTTCTAACAGAAAAGGGAGGGGAGAAGAGAGTGGGAGATCTATGTCCTCCAGTGGTAGAATGAATCATAAAATTGTGGTGTTTTCATACAATTGCATACTAGAAAAGTAAAAACAAGCAAACGCTTCGCATAACAGCGGAGATGAATTTTACAAGCATCGCGTGAGTGGAATAAACCAATCACCAAGGAGCATATACTGAAAGGTTCCATGTGTATAAAGGTAAAAAAAAAAAAGCAAAAAAACAAGCAGAAGTCACCTATGGCGACAGTAATCAGAACAGAGGTGCTCTTCAGTGGGTTGGATGGTGGCCGTGGAGGGCTCGGGGGCTTTGGAGAAGGGGACTCGTGTTCTGTTTCCCCTGCCTGGCTCTGCTTACAGGAGTGTTCACGGAGGTGTGTGCTGTAATTTGTATATTAGACCTTAGCAAACTTTTACTCTAAAAAAGTGATTGGGCCGGACGTGGTAACACATGCCTGTCATCCCTGTACTTGGGAGGCTGAGACAGGAGGATTGCAAGATTCAAGGCCAGCCTCAGCAAATTAATGAGACCCTGTTTCAAAATAAAAAGGGTTGGGAGCAAGCCGGGCGTGGTGGCGCATGCTTGTAATCCCAGCATTCGGGAGGCTGAGACCGGAGGATCCGGGTTCGCGGCCAGCCTCAGCTACTTAGTGAGGCCCTCCACAACTTAGTGAGACTCGGTTTTAAAATAAAGAATAAAAAATAGGGCTGGGGGTATAGCTCGGAGGTAGAATGCCCCTGAGTTCAACCCCCAGTACCGCAAAAATAAATAAATAAATAAATAAATAAATAAATAAATAAATAAATAAATAAAAAATAAAAAGGGTTGGGGGTATAACTCAGAGGTAGAATGCCTTTGGGTTCAGTCCCCAGTAACACACACACACACACACACACACACACACACACACACACACACACGATGATCGGGGGCAGTTGATGCTTTTGCGTGGGGGCCGACAATGCCTCCCATTGACCCTCAGACACTGGCCAGAAACCTGTTTTTATCTGAAAGAGGAGCTGACCCCTCTTTTCTCCCTTACTCTAAATCTACACTGAATTTTCTAGAAGCAAAAGTGGGGTATACCTCAGAGGAAAATGGTATTTCATTTTCCCCGCGGGCGCATGCTGTTGGGATTTGAGCCTCAGACACAGCAGCCTGGGAGAGTCTGCACTGGGGTGACCAGGCTCATGGGGGCCCAGGTATCCCCACTTGCTGGCTTTTTTTATTAATTAATTAATTTTTTTTTCAGCATGGATTTTTTATACATTTCTTGAGTACAACAGGGTTACGTAGACATTTACAACATATCAATCATTGTCAGATCACAAATAGCACCACTTCTTCGTTTTACACGGATAGCCCACATTCTTAACATAGCCTGGTCAAGCAAAGTTTCTAGAGTCATAAAACCATACTCCTTTAGGGTCATATATTTACTTTCTAAGAAGTAGGAGGGTCTTTCATCTACGTATCCTAGGGGCAATCTCCACACTTCCAAGACACCAATATAGCCATAGCAGAAGAGTCAGTATAATTGCTCATATATGCAGATAGCAACTACTTGCTGGCTTTTTAAAAGTTGTACCTCATAGACAGTAAGGGCACACATCTTAAGTGCATAGCTCGGCAATCTTTAGGCCTACAGATGGTCCCAGCTCACAATGATTCGACTCAGGATTACTTGACTTTATGATGATATGAAGGAAAAGCCGTACTTGGAATTTGGAGATTGGATCTTTTCCTGGCTAGTGACGGGCGATACCATCCTCTGTTGCAATGCAGGACAGCAGCAGCGATCACCATGGGAACAGCGAACCCTCCACAGGGTGCTGGGTTGCTAAGCCATGATACTCAGTGGGTCAGACATGCTCAGTGCATTTATGACCCAATGCTATCTTCACCCCACAGTGGAAGTGTCAGGCCCCCCACACTCTGTAGAGCACCATTTGCATAGCCACCTCCTGGATCAAGATGCAAAAAATGGCCAGGCATGATAGTGCTTGTAATCCTAGTTCTTGGGAGGCTGAGGCAGGAGGATCGCAGATTTAAAGGCCACTCTCAGCAACTTAGTGAGACCTTTAGCAACTTAACGAGGCCCTGTTTCCAAATAAAAAATAAAATAGGGCTGCAGGAGTAGCATGGAGGTAGAATGCCCCTGGGTGTAATCTGCAGCATCAAAAAAATAAAAATAAAAATAAATAAGATGCAGAAAATTCCCATGTTTCTAACAAGTTCTTCCATGACCTTCCCAGTCCATAATCCCACCCCAAATTTGTCACTGTTGATTAGTTTTTATCTCATTCCAGAATTTCAAATAACTAGAATCCTACAGCAAGTATTCTTTGGGGCTGGCTTCCTCCACTCAATGTCCCATCTGTGAGGTTTTATCATGGTTTTATGCACAGTGCTAGCTATTCTTTTTCTACTGTTGTGGAGTCTTCTGGTACAGAAATACATCACAATTCAGTAATCCTTCTTACAAACCAGATGTGTCGTGTAAAAATGCCACCCCCAGCCTTGGGCCCACTATTCATCAGCTGAAGTTTAGAAATGTTGCCTTCTCCGTATGTTCCTTTATCCTCCTGAATTTATAATACAATTAACTCAGCTATTTCTTCTATAGACACATAGAAGTGTTCAGACTTTGGCTTTACTTGCTTAACATAATCTAGAAAGCCCAAGTGGATTAGGAAAACCTCTTGTACTTACCTATACTTTTCCTTACTGTGTTTTTTCTACTTCCTAATGTTCCAACGTGTCTTCTTTTATTTTTTCCTTTCTTGGTTGGAAAGGATTCCATACCCTCCTTTTAGGATTGGTCCTCTGGTAACAACTCTCCCTTCTTCTTAAAGTATCTTGATTTCCCCTTCCCGTCTGCAGGATTTTTGCTGAGTAGGAGATTCTGGTTAACATTTTTTGTTTTGTTTTCAGTACTTGGACACCATCTCGCCATTTTCCTCTGACTCCCGTGGTTTCTGATGTGAAGTCAGCTGTCATTTGAATTTTTGTCTCCTGTGCCAAAGTACTAAATATCTCTGGCTGCTTTCATTTTTTTCCTTTGCCTTTAGCTTTGAGAAGCTAAATGATATTGCTGGTTTGCTCTGATTCTTGAATATCTAGCATATTTCTGTCTCTTGACAAATTTGGGAAGTTTTCAGGTATTATTTCTTTGAGTACTTTTCCAATTTCTCAGTCTTTCTCCTCTCTTCCAGAACTTTAAAGACACAAGTGTTAGATATTTTATTATAGTCTCCAAAGTTCCTGAGTCCTCATTGATTTTTTTTCAGATTATTTTCTCTTTCTGGTTCAGATTAGACCATTTCTATTGTGCCATATTCTAATTCACTGGAATTCCTCCCTCTCTCCCTTCCTTTCTGCAGTAAGCCAACTCACTGAATCCTTTACTTCAGTTACACTATTTTTTAGTTCTATAATTTTATCTATAATTCCATTCTGCAGTGAGCTGACCCCCTAAACTCTTTATTTCAGTTGCACTATTTTTTAGTTTTATCATTCTATCCCTTCCTTTTTATATCTTCCATCTCTTTTCCCAGCTGCCCTATTTCTTCGCTGAAGATTTGTACTATTTTCATTTGTTTCAAGCATGTTAGCTGTTACTTGTTGAAGTGCTTTAAAAAAAAATCATGGTATCTTTAAAACCACTGCCAGGGCCAGGCGTGGGGGCGCACGCTTGTAATCTCAGCATTTGGGAGGCTGAGACCAGAGGATCTGGGTTTGAGGCCAGCCTCAGCTACCTAGTGAGGCCCTCTGCAACTTAGTGAGACCCGGTTTCAAAATAAAGAATAAAAAATAGGGCTGAGGGTATAGCTCGGAGGTAGAATGCCCCTGAGTTCAATCCCCAGTACCGAAAAAAAAAAACCCCAAAACAAAACAAAACAAAACACTGCAAGGAAATTCTAGCGTCTTTGTCATCTTGGTGTTTGCGGTGGCTTGCTGAACCTTGGGAGGAGGCCAGGGAGATTGCAGGAGGCCCTGAGAATGAAGGATCTGACTTCAGATCCTAATGAGTCCCACCTTGCTGTTACAATTCTGATGACATGTCCTGATCACCAGGCCTGCTGTGTTACCATCAAAATAACAGAGTCGGACACGACCTTGAAGGCCCCATCAGGACCCGGAGGTGACCAAGACACCGAGTCATCTTGTGAGTACAGTAGTGGTGTCATCCTCACACACCCCCTCCTCCTCACCCCCTCCTCACACCCCCCCTCCTCCCCACCCCTCGCAAAGCTCTCCTATACAGGAGGAGCCGGGAGCCCGTCTGTAGCCCTGCTGTCTGTCTTGGGACTTCTTTCTAATCCGCAGCTGCACCTGGGCAGTGTTGCAGGCTGTTGCTGGTCTTTCAGTCGGCTATGGAGATCTTTCCGGATCTTGGTTGGACAAGCGACTTGTGATTGAAACTGGATTTTTTCGTACTCGGTTAGGACACGCTGCATCTCAGCGGGACCTCCGTTTCCGCTGGTTTTCTCTGACATGGCTCTGGTGTGACACATGGTCAGAGTCCCCCTTGGTGACTGCTGGAAGGAGGCAGACGCCCACACCTTCCCGATTGCTGTCTGTGGGGAAGGCACTTTTTGTTACTGCCTGGTGAGGTTGAGGGTCCCAGCCCCCTCTAGCCTTCGCTGACCCCCCGGCAGGGTGCCCTGACTTCCAGGCCTCCTCTGACCCCGTCGCAGAGGTGCAGAGACCCGGGTACAGCCTCACTCAGTGGAGGTCTATGCACCCCCCACCTTGATTTTGCTGTTGTCGGGGTGAATGAGGCGACATCATTTTCTGTGTTTAGATGCCACGAAGCAGTGACTGTCGCAAAGACTTCGGTCTTGCTATGTAGCCTCTTTCCTGGTCCTTTGTCTAGAAAAAATAGGTTTTATTTGACCTTCTGTGTGTGTGTGTGGGGGGGGGTACTGGAGATTGAATCCAGGAGTGTTCTACCTCTGAGCCACACCCTCAGCCCTATTTTATCTTTTTATGTTGAAGGGTCTTGCTAAATTGCTGAGGGTCTCTCTAAGTTTCAGAGGCTGGTCACAAACTTGCAATCCTCTTATCTCAGCCTCCCGAGTACTGGGATTGCGGGCTTGTGCCACTCCGCCTGTGCTGCCACTTTCTGTTGTTTGAACGTCGTGTTTTGGGGATTGTCAGCGTGCCCAGCTTCAGCTGTGGGATACACAGAGCCAAGAGAAACTTTAAGAGCTCACTCCGGCTCTCCGTGGTCCTCCTCTCCCTCCTCCTCCCGCCTTTCATGTCTCGGGAGAGAGGGACAGGGGAAAGTACATCCACTTTGTCTTCTCCAAAGCGGTTCTCATATCCACAAAGATAAAGCATTATAACACATATAAAGTACGTATATACTCACATAAAGTACACCTACTATGTATTCCCTAAAGCACTTCTCATCTCCGCAAACGTATAACATTATAAGTTATAACATTATAAAACATGACAACATCCCAACTCCAAATTCTAAGTCGATTTCCTAACATGTTTCTAAAACACAATGGCCTGGCTCGATTTGAGTCACGCACTCTCTCTAGGGTGCAGAATGTCTGAAGCATGGCCGAGTTGTGCTGTGTTGGCTTGGCAGCTTCCTGAGGCGGCTTCCAAGTGGACGTAAGGACACGTCGGGGGCAACAGGTGTGTTCTTTTGGCTGCGATGACCGGGTGTATACAGCTGTCAAAACGAATCTAATTGCACACTCTGAATACACACAGGTCATCGTATGTAAATTATATTTCAACAGACGTGATAGAAAAGAAAATAAGTTATGATTTTGTTCGTAGTGATACGGCTTGTCTCAGAAGCGACCACATAGGGACTCATGGGCCTTTGTTGACACCGGGAGCTTTTCAGATGCTGGTCCTGATATTCCGCCGATCGTGTTTAGAGGACTGCATCAGAACTGTTCTGTACGGCCTTGTGCTCACACTATTGGGTTGAATTTTGGAGACACACATATAGTTCTTTCCTATGCAAGCAACAACTTTTGCTGAGAGATAAATTTCTTCTATGACATTTGGGTCAATACCAAGAGGTATTCTTTTAGGAAGTGCTAATCAGAAAGGTTTCCTGAGATATAGGCTCGTATGTATGAATATAACCA